>MU623456.1:0-121005 GCA_025201765.1 Daldinia sp. FL1419
ATATAAAATTTTATATTTAATTAAATTTAATAAAAATTAAATAAAATTAAATAAAATAATATTAATAATCATATTATTTTTAAAAAAAAATTTATAAAATTATTAAAATTTTTATATATTTTAAAAATAAAATTATAATATTTTATTAAAATTATTTCAAAAATCTTAATAATTTTATATAATAAAATAATTTTCAATATTTATAATAATTAATTTTAATCTTAAAAATTTAATTTAAAACTAACCTTATTATTCTGCAATTTCAACTAATTAAATATTCCAGATCCCCAAAATATTCTATTAAATATAATGGTTTTAATTTTACAATAGTTGTTGAAAATACCCCTTTACCACTATGGTACCTACCTAGGTACTTACATATCCAATGATGTAACCGTAGGTAGTTGTACATCGAGCTTCACCTACCTACCTAGCATGGATGGGCGTAGGTAAAGCAGGCACACGTGGGTAGGTACCTACCTACGCGTATCTCCCCTTATTCTGACCTTCCCAAGACTCAGTCATCTCTACCTAGAATATCGCACGTAGCTAGATCAGTTCCTAGCTAGATCAGTTTCGTTGCGTTAATCGCCTACATGCAGGTAACATGCAAGCAGGTGCATCTGTAGTAATATGCCGGCACATTCAAATTAAGGACGAACCTGTCGCATTAGAACTACAATAATATCACCATGGCCAAGATTGATTGCCTTAGCTTCTTAAATTATTTTCATATGGCAATTAGAGGCGTGGGAAGGTCTCTTGCTCGTGCAACTCCCGTCCGCCTATCGGCCAACTATTCAACTAGCCACTCCCCCTGTCGCTGGTTTGGATCTCTACAAGAGGGATCTCCATAAGTGATGATAGCTCGCAAAAAGAAGAGATTTCCCCTCCCTTTTACGCTTTGCTAGATCACCCATCAATCCCGAGTACGTTGTTGCTCTTTTTCTTAATGAGGTATCATGTGAAAGCTATTAAAAGCAACGCAGTAGGCAAAGACATTAGTAAAAAGGACGCCAACCACAAATTCCACTCCATCTACTTCTCATATCCGCTTCTACCTAAATCTGGATCTGCAGCGGCCCATGACTTCCCCTTGACAGACTAATTCCGCACTAAATTCTGAGCCATCAAGAGTGAGGTAGATGTCAAAGTAAACCCGGTAAAACGTGCCCTGTGGCGTGTCCATACGTTCGAAGTCTTTCTCGAGGTTCTTACGTGACAAGTCGGACGTAAGCGTAACAACTTCCTTTATACCTATAAATATGTCAGTCGCAAGTGAAAACGGATCGTTATAAAACAAGATAACTTACGAGGATCTTTGGTGTACTCGGGGCAGACATCATCATCGCAGGCATATAGTATATCTTCGTACATAAGTGTCGCACCCGGGGCCACCTGTCGGAAAAATGATACTTTCACTGGTTCACCAATCTTGACTTTCTGGCCCTTTTGCACAAAGATCTGCCGAGTGAATTTACATCTATCCTTGCCGTCTAGGGATGGTACGCGGTACGCTTCGGGATGGTAGCCCTCCTTGAAGGGTTGAAGGGTTGCCATGAGGTAATGACGACGAGCTACACGATGAGTGATAACCCGCTCAGTGATACCTGCGGTGACAGCCCCCTTAACAATGGCGGCAACGGAATCCATAGGCCGGACGACTTTAGACTGGAACTGGGGAGGGACGTGGAGTTTGATCTGCTGGAAGAGATATTCGGAAGCGCCAAAACCACCAACCACCAGGATGTTTTGCAGTGTCCTATTTTGAGCTTGGATGGCGATGATCTGGTTTCGTACCAGCTCTAAAATTCGGTTTACGACAGGTTCGAAACATTGAAGAATTTCCTCGTTGGTAAAAGTCATGTAACCCTCTTCGATGCCTGCTTCGGGGAATTCTGCCTCAATACCAACATCAACAGCCCACTTCTGGCCGTTATTTCTGAAGTCAGCCTTGATTCTGTTCTCGAAATCCATAATACATTTGGCATATACACGACCGGCCGTCTTAGATCCATCTGGTAACTTCATCTTCCGAATCTTAGTCCGTAGGATATTACTAAAATTCCTGTTAAGGGCAGTGGAGCCACAGGAATCACCAGAACCTGCCGTGCATTCTGCGACTGTAAAGGGATTCTCATCCTCAACTTCGTAAGCAATCAAATCAACGGTACCACCACCACAATCGACGATCAAAATGGCATCGTGAACCTTTAGATTAAGCAAGCCTGTCTTGGCGCAAAAGAGCGATGCAGCCTCAGGCTCACTAACAAGCGTTAACCTATTGTCATTTTCGTCTCGGAGGAAACCAGCCTGAATAGCGGCAGCTCGCGTAGCGGCCTTGCCCGCATCGTTCCAGATAGCTGGCACAGTCAAGTAGTAGCGAATATTCCGTTCCTCTCGATTGAATACCTCGCCCAACGTCTTCTGCAGCGCCGTGCGCATGGCTTGTCGCAGCTTAAACAGGTAATCCGCAGCTACGTCGATTTCCGACTTTCCGGGAGGTAGTGGCGGAAGGTTAATGGGATCGATATAGGTGTTGCCTGATAGCATCAGCTGGAGTTTGAACCATTCGACCTTTTGTACACCAGGCTTCGGATATCCCGTGGGCGCCAGAGCATCGGCGATATCTGGACCCCATCCAACAACCTTTTGGTATTGATCATAATAAAGAACAGTAGGTATCTTATCCAAGTTAGCAAGCCTTCGTGTAATGATCGTGCCTTTCCTAGGATGCTTTACCTTTTGCTTCGTGTACGATCCGGCGCCAGGCCATTCTGTAATGATGTCCTCCTTCGCCTCGTTATTCGTCGCAAACGCAAACGCAACACCAGAGAACGTTGTACCCTACATTTCGCACAATTAGTTCAAAATAACGAGACGGTCAAAGAATAGAGAGTTGAACAAAATCGACAGGGAAACGTACAAAATCAATTCCAACAATCAGCTGCGCCTTGCTTCTACTGTTGCCTTCGACTTCGGCAGCCGGTCTACCATAGGACTGCATGGCGTTGGTAGGTTGGGGAGCAGGAGCAGGTGGCGGGTAACCAGCGTATCCGGGAGGGCCACCAGCAACTCCTGGAGGAGGTTGTGAACCGGGAGGGACGTGCATCTGAGGAGGGTAGCCGGCGACAGGAGCACCGGTGTTGATAGGAGGGGGGCCGCCAACCATTTGCGACGGCGGTGTGCGAGCTGGTCCCGTAGTTAAAGGGCTTGTGCGGCCAACTGGTTGTTGAGGTGGGAAATTTGCTGAATAACTGGGTGGACGTGGTCCAGCACCGGGATGGTTCATTATCGGGAGGCTCGTCTGGGAGGACGAAGCTGTTATAGAGGGGGCGGCAGGACCAGGATAAGGATGGGGTTGGGCTTGGGCCTGTGGGAACTGCTGCGTTATTTGCGGTGGAGGGGTCGAGGTCGGGGTCGAAGTCGCAGGCCTTTGTGGTTCAGGCGTACTTGAGGGAATACTGGCGGTGGATTTCCGTTTACCTAATCCTAGGCCTCTAAGACGGGAATTCAAATTGTTCAATGAATTCATAAGGAATTAGGGAAACGGAAAGAAGAAGAAGAAAAGAGAGAAGGGGAAAAAAAGAGGGCGAGCCAAAGGGTGGGAAGGACTTTGACGAAGGTGTGATCCAATTGATGTGGGATCACTGGGCTTTCTAAGCTAGGTTATGATAAGGCGGGCTGAGCTGAGCCAAGACGAAGATGCTGACAGTCCCTAAAAGAAGAAAGCGAGCAAGAAAGAGGCGTCGGGTCGTTTCCATATGAAGAGTAGAGTGTTGCGGCGTTAGAAAGAGGGGCTACGGGCTGCTGCTTTGCTGCTGCTACGGCTGCTAATGCTAATACTGCTAAATAGGTAGGCGCTTTTAGGTGCGTTGGGTGCTGTTGCCGAGTTGCTTGGTATGTTCCTACTTCCTGCTTCGCTTTTTTTTCTTGGGTTTTGGGTTGCTTAGGTAGGTACCCCAAGTGTAATGAAAATATGTAGGTAATCCCTTGTTTCCCGCTCTGTCCCTTTAGGTTTAACTCGAATTAGACTAAGGTAATAACCGATTATGCCTGCCGTAGGACGTCTGGGAAGGAAGGGTAGAAGAGGAAAAAAAAAAAAAAAGTACCCAAGGCCTAGTAACACTGAAGGTACGAGTTACAAGTATAATCTTGTCAGGAGCAAAAGTCCTTGGTGTCCTTGGTGTCCTTTGGTGCCCTTGATGCTGTTCGTATGTGCAATTCCTTAAACCTAGGACTTGAGATTAATAAAGAGAGGCGGACAGGGCGAGATAGGCTTGAATGGGGCCAGCAAGTAAGAAAATAGTTAGAAAATAGTAACTGGTGGGACACTATTATCGCGGAGGATCAATTAGATCAAATCAGATCAATTAAAACTTCTGTATTGTGACCCTGTTCCTTGTTCGTTTTTTATCCTTTTTTTTCTCCCTCCTCAATTCCACTGTGGCTGATGGAGCTGACCGCGCTAAAGGTTACCTACTAAGGTTGGGCTGGTTGCTGCTGGCTATGTGGATTGCAGATTGCAGGCTGCAGGTCGCGAGTTTAGCGGTTAGGGGTGCTTTTGGGGGAAGAGAAAAATCCAGGATAATAAGGCTGAGGCGAGTTTCTCTTAACAAAATACTGCAAAGGGAGGTCGAAGAGGAATAAAAAGTCCTAGATTTGGAGAGGGGGAATCTGTAGGCGGTAGGCTGTAAGCAAAAGGTGGGTAGTAGAGAAATGAGACGATGCAACAATGCGACAATGACAGTGGTGGAGAACGCGATACGTGTGGGGCAATAATATCTTATAGGTACGTACCTAAATAGAGGTATCAGAGTGGTAGGTATTACCTATTCGCTTCTACCAATAGGTACCTTACCTAAAGGCTAATTAATACCCGTATGGGACTCATCAGTGCTGAAAAAGTCTTACACTGCCTAACAGTGTTAGAATTGTGGCAATGCTACCCCAATTATCATAAATTGTTGTCAATATAAAATATTGACGTTCCCAAGGCTCTTCTTTTGGGTGATGAGTGATCCGATATTTTTATATTTTATAAAGGGACCCAGCTACAAATTTTATAATCATAACAATATCTATACCTAAGACAATAACATAAGTAGGTACCTACCTACCTACCTAGGTACTTAGGTAAGGTAAGGACCCTGTAGGCAGTTCCTGGAGTTCGCTATTCGTGAGTTTGTGCGAGGTGCCCATGCAAGCAAGCGTTTCGCTACCTACCTGTAAGTTAGTAGGTCATAGTAGGTGGTAGTTAGTCGATTGCATACCTAGGTAGGTACCTAAAAGGTATATACCCAAGGTACCCAGTCTTAGCATACCCGCGCGTCAAGGGTGCTTAAAGGTTAACCTAAAATGTTGGATGTTGCCGCCGTGGCAATTGTAGACCACGTGAATATTTTTAAAAGATGAGATGGAGAAAAATAGAATTCATGAGAACAGACGGCAAATAATTATACATCTTACTAACGCAGTTGCCAACAACGATAGTAGCACCTAACATACCTATACAATTTATATAATACTCTAGTATATAGGGGAAGGAAGCAACTCGGCAAGACTTCATATTTAATTATACAATGTCGTTGGATATAATGTCATGATCCCCCGGGAACCTTAGAAGGGCCAATCCAGATAAACGTTGCCTTGAAATGCTAACGGTCCATACCATTCGTATTACATCAGAACTAACTCCAAGCCGTTAGATAGCGAGCAACGTTGTAAGAATGAAGGGGTTACTAAATGTTCTAGATTTGATAGGCTAAGTTTGGATGTTGTCTGAGGTTTAATGAGATTTTAATGACCAGGCAGATATATACACTACATAGCTACCTAGGTAGCTATGTATGCTGGGTATATAATTAATAGTCTTCTAACTAGAATCCTCCAAATGTCTTCTATAGCTTAGTATTCTTACCGCGGCCTCTCCGGGGTCCCTTTGAATCCCTTGGTTCGCAACGCTGCGCAAACTCGAAAAAGAAGTTGAGAAAAATGTATGTACGAGAGAGGATGTAAGTAACTAATGCTAGTTTAAAGATTCGGGCCGTCCATCAATTACGTAGGTACATTACACAAAGGCACCACCTATACATACCTACACTAGTTAGTAGAGCACATGCAATTACCTACTAGTCTGCTAGTGTCAAATATTTTAACGTTGTCCAAGACTGCGCCGCCAATTCAATACATTTCAGGGATCGTCTCAAAAGAGGTACATTTCATAAGTCGTTCTTCAATATATAATTAACAGAAATACTCAGGTTTATGCGACAAACTCTTTAAGATACCAAGTACAAATTGTTAAGGGTCAAGCATACATATGTACCTAGGTATCTTCTACATGAGGTATGTTTCATAATTGGTGCCTGACCTGACCACGTTTCTTGCACTAACCCCTCCAGCCCCGCCATTAGCCTTTCCCTTTTCGTCCCCGCTCTTAGTTGGGGTCGCTTTCAGTCTGTGGAGAGAGCAAACTAACGGTTAGTAAGAATAAAAGACAGAGGCTCAGCTAAGCTCAGCCCCGCCCAATTGCATCAGCCACACTAAGTAGAACCCCAAGATAGATTAACTAACAGTACCTAAGTAGTTATAGTGGAGGTATAAGAAACGACTCTAAGACGCAATAGGTCAGAAATTCAAAAGTTCGGGACTAATGAATTAATATTGTACATAGTGTAGGAATATTGTCAAGATCAATTGACAAGCGCTAATCTAAATTAGGTAAATGGTAAGTATTGATGGATTCGTCACACCTCCAAAATCTCGTATATTATTTTAAATCTTTGGGACAACCCAGCTTTCTCTTCTTGTAGTAACAAAGAATTTAATAAATTAAAAAAAAAAGTTACCAATCGTCAAGAGGCGTAATCTTGTCACGTCAGAGACACGTGCTCACGATAGATTTGGCATTTGGACCTCTCGAAGGATTCTGTCAGTTACATGCATTATCGTTTCATCGTTTCATCGTTTCATCGTCTCATCGTCTCATCGCCTCATCGCCTCATCGCCTCATCGCCTCATCCAATGTTACCTACACGTTTTAAGAGGCAGAAGAGAGGCACCTAACCTAACCAGCTAACCTACCTAGGCTATCACCGGTTATTAGCTTCTAACTTCTTTGCCTGGTACCGCATTAATCCATTCATATCCCTATACTGCTCACGTCACTCTGTCAGCTTCTCTTCCAGGAGAGAGCTCCTTTTCTTAGGTACCTTGCATAACGTTGCACTCAGCGTGTCTAAAGGATGCGGGTTGGTAGCTCGGGTTTCCAGAAACAAAGTCCGAATTGCCTCTCGAGGTCCTGCTAAACGGACAGCTATTCTGGCAGCTAATTCGTACCTACTACCACAGTACTCCTAACATCAAACCATTCCAGACCGCCTAGAACCAGATTGGGGGCCAAAAAAAGGTAACGGACATTTCATGTAATATGATAAATGCCGGGTTTCCCACGTGCATTCGGGATCAATCCGATGATTCTGGTGGATTTGTCTCATCTACGATTTGCTAAATCAGGAGCCCTTGATGCTACTTACAGCCTACAAAGTAAATCGAGGCACTCGCATATCCATTTACGTGCCCTAGTTAAGGGGTTGGCTAGGTGCAATAGAGACTCTTTGTACAGGGCGACCACTACGTAAGTCTGACTCCTGTGAAGAGTCGGTGCCAGAAATAATGGACCAATGGATTATATTTATGGCTTAGGTAGGTATTTACCGGCAATTATCATAACAGCCAAGCTGATAGTGTTAAATATACGAAGCCGTAATAAATAAGTATAGCTTTCCACATCCAGTGCCCATCATACTAATATCTTCCTGGAACCCGCAGTTATCAGCCATGAAACCGGACAGAAGGAAGAGACCCAAATCAAAGGCCAACGGTTGTCGCCGTCGGAACCGGCGGGAAGATACCGGAAACCAAGACGGGATATTTTCCCGGTCTATGCATGCAGGAGCTTTATAAGGAGCGGAGACATTACTACGCGCCCGAGTTGTAACCATATTCCAAAAGTACTCTCGGTAATGTCGGGAAGGCCGAATCAAAATACTACCCTCCCCGCGCTTCACACGCCGCTCATGGGCATCAGGTTCTAAGTCCGCCATAGCAAGAAAACGACTGCCTCCTTATTGCCCGCCAGCCGTGATTTGGTAGCAGGTGAGAAAAATATGATCAAAACTCAGCGCACCAGTTCTTAGATCGCACTAGTCATTTTACGCCGTTCACGCTTTTATAATATTTCGACCCTGAAAGAGCTTCGGGTTGCGCTATAGATGTGAAATCGCGGTTGTCTTTACTTGCTACCAACCCCAATAGAATTATATGATTATGATGATATAATTGTGGTTTCGTAGAAACAAGTACATTAGCAAATGTGTATTTAAACGAATTGGCGTCGACAGTGGCCGACTAGCCCTTTAACACGTAGGTAGTCGTTGCCCTTGATATAGTATCATGATATGATAAACAATTACTTATACATGGAAATGCTGTAGGTCATACATTCTCCTACATGCTAGAAAATGATACTTCGGTGCTGATTATATTTATAATAACAGTAACCGTTCAAACTTTATGTATTTAACTTAGAAACGCCGTGTAATAAAAGGCATAAAATCATGCTTGTGTCGCTCACCGAACTCATTGTTTAGGCACGGTTATGTTGTATCTATTTAGTCCTCTAGTATACTAATAACCTCAAACAAGATTATTATCGCTATTGTTATATGTTTGACTTAAGCGCTTATCTTTCCGTGGATGTTTTATTGCGTTGCCTCATGACCATAAGGAAAATCACAAACGCTTGCTATACTGGGTACACATTTTCTGGTGTAAAGAAATAAATTGCAAGCATACCAACTTCGTATAAGAGGTAATAGGCATTGTAGATTGCCGGCCCTGAGATGACCATTGCTACGACCAGTTCTCCTGGCGGAGACCCGATGGAGGTGGAGATGGAGGACGTGGCTCAGGTGTTTGTACCTGGAAATGGATACGAATGGGATGAAACACTGCTAGGTATGAATTGGACGGAAATAGACTGGCGGGATAACGAGTTATTACGCGAAGTGCCATGGTCAAGGATCCAAAATGAAACTCTCGTGCACTTGAACGTTATGTTCATGGAATATGATGAGAACCACCAGTCAAGGAAGGTGTCTGGCGAATTCAATCCCGCAGCAAAGGAGAAGGCCCGGAGGCACCCCTTGGAAGTGTTAAACATCGGAACGGAAGCGCAAAGCCCACTCTCGTTTCTCACGCCCAATACAAGCGCTCCCTCGAATGATCCTCTCGGCGGGAACCCCGTTCATCTCAGACAAACCCAGCCCGGCCCGGCCCAATCGTCGTCGGATTTTAGCCCGTTCTCGCCGCCCAAACAATATAGGCTTCCAGGCTTTGTCTACAAAGACGCCGACAATGGGTTTTGGACAGCGAGCTTCGAGCTTGAGTTGCCCGTCGCCGTGTACAGGAGAGGAGGGCTTTACGCAGGTAGACCTCACCCGGAAGACAACCGGTGGGAAGACGAGCCGATGGAAACTAACAACATCAATCACGATATAATCGCGAGCAACACTGTCGACAGCTTCATCGATATACTCAGCGAAAAGACTGATTACGTTTTTGTCAAGCGGGATAGCGACGAGGGAACTCCCCTTTACGACTTTAAGATGGAAAACTTGCACAGGTTGGAGCACGGCCTGCCGATGTTCGAGGACGTCGAAATGAGTGATAACGAAGTTTCTGTATCCGTACCAAGCGAACGCGAGCCATATCCTCCAGTGGTTGAGAATGCGGCACAGTCCACTGTGGCCATGCTTGCAGAATACTATTTTGACAATTCATCGCACGCTAAAAACATTCGGTTGGCCTCTTTCGAAGATATCCGAGTTGCTGTGAGCGAGACTGGTATTCATGACTTGACTGTGGATGAGAGAGAGAAAGCCGAGCGTCGCGCCCTGGAACTACTCGAACTAGAGGCGTATAAACGAAGGCGAGATCCGCGTCACGTCGCCTTGCCCGGGATGAAGCCGCGGTACAGAGCCTTCTCCGTCTACGCGTCCGACTGCACGGAAATAAACGCTCTATTGGAAAAAAGAGACTACGAGAACGGGCCAGATGACGTGGAAGAGCCTGCCCGTCTGTACGGGTGGCAGATTATCAAGATCGTGTCGCCGGTGCTACGGTTGGAAGGATGGCCGGCCGCCAACATCGACAAAATCATCCATGACATCTGTAAAGTCGTCCGCGCCAACTTCCGCGTCCACGTCGACACGCCCGCGGTCCGGACCACGACGCAAATTGCCATTTCGCATACGAGCGGCCTCGATCTAATGGATATGAAGAAGCTAGCTTCGTTCCTCAGCATCAATGCCGTTCACGAAGACTTGAGAGTGTACAACCACTGGTACCGCACAATCCGGAACTACCGCCACGTCTGCGGGCCCCTCAACCGAGACTCGAGGCTCGCCAGGATGGCCCAGGCGAACTACGCCGCGGTAGGCTATGACAACGACATCCTCAAGCCCATAAAAGAGAATAAGAACCTGCGGACGCTAAACCAGTACGCGCTGCACTTCCTGCCCATCTCCAAGATCATGGTCCAGGAGAAGCTGGCGAGCCGTATCTTCCACAGCACGCTATGGCACTACAGGACCATCAGCTCCCTGGTCAAGGCGCTGAGCCCGGAAGACAAGCGCAACAAACTCGAGCTGGTGATACGAGCCCGGGGCGAAGGCTTCGCGGTAGGCGGACGGAGCGAGCTCGATATGGACGGGAGTCTATCATCCGAAGAGAGGAGAGCGCACAAGATAAATTCCGTCGAAGCCGACAGCGAGCGAGGTGTGTTTTTATTCCGACAGATGAGCGGCTCGCTTGACCCGTTGAACATTGCATCTTGGCTGCTCGTGTGCGCGCAAATAACCTATTTCGCCAAGACGTCAACCCCCGAGCAATACAAGGCCTGCCTGGAGAAGATCATGGCGGGCGAGTCGGTCATGGATGTCATAGGTATCAACGAGATGGCGCGGAAGTATCTCGAGGACCGTTATGTTACTGACGGTTGGTTGAAGACGAAGACACAAACTAACGGAATCGTTGACTGGAGAAATCCCTTCTACCCTCCGATGGATGAATAGAGGTAAGCCGGTAGGTACCTGAAGTAACAGGAAATCTCTTCCGTAGGCAGTAAGTATATAGGGTGACTCGTCTAGATGCCTGTATTATATGCCAGAGTGAGTACAATGTGGAACAACCTTACTAACAAGCAGGCATGTGTTATTGTATGCTTTGTATTATGGCTTTATCAAAAAGGTATTTGGAAAGTCAAGTATAAACCACATTTTGCACACCCTCCTTTAGAGTGAATAAGTAGGTATGTACTGTATTGTAGTCAACATGTAGGTATGTATATCGAATACATGATACTCGGAGTATGTCTTCTTTTGCTCGAGTCCCGATCCACGCCCGACACATATATCGACAAGACTGCAATTAACCATGTCGCTAAGGACCAATGGAAGTATATCGCCGTTTGGGGTGGTATGATACGTAGGATTTGAGCATCATCTACCTTTTGTATAGCGTCCCTACCGCTTTTTGCCACGGTTTGCACTACCACCCTTATTTCCACCTCTTCCTCTCGCGTCTCCTCCGCTTCCACCAGCACCTCCGCTAAGCATGACTCTTACTTTACCTGCTGGCACAATATTGACGACCTCTTCGGGTTTGAGAGCCTTGAGAAGCTCTACCTCGCGGGGCCACATCTTCTCTTTATCTTCACTTTTCTCGTCTACAACACCTTTTTTCGTAGAAGCTGTCTTCCACGCATCTAATATTTCTTTTACAGCTTTGCCCTTCTTCTGCGTCCCGGGCTGCATTTTAACCTTGTATTTGCAGCGGCTGAGTGCGCTATATGGTGCGCACACAGCAATCACCTCGAGAATCTCATCACCGGGCAGCGGAGCTCCAACAAGTGCGTCGAGAGGAGTCAAACTAGCTGCCTCCTCAGCGTCAAGGATCTCCACGCCCTCGTCGAGCATCATTTTACGGACTTCCTCGTGCTCCGCCGTCTCTCGCTGCTGGCGTTGGTGTTGTGCTCGGCGGCGTTCAAGCGCCGCCGCCCGTTGGGCTTCGCGCTCAGCTTTTGCTTTCGCCTCGGCCTCGGCCTTCTGTTTGCCTGCCGTTGAACCTATCAAAGCTTCAATCGCAGCTCGATCTTCCTCATCTTGGTCCTTGTATTTAGCGGCCTTCTTAGCCTTGCCCCTTTGACCTCTTTTAGGTTGTTGTGATTTCTTTTGGGGTTGCGGCGTGGATTTACCAGATGGTCCAGGAGGTGTATTATTTGCCGCCGCCAAAGGTGTTGATCCAGAATCCGTCGCTGCTTCATTTAGATCTTCTCCCTGTTCGTCGCTAACTCTACTCTCTTGAGGGCTAGCTATACGAACGGTATCGGGTCTCTCAGGGATTGTTAAATTGCTCATGCCCTGAATGGGTGGACTGTCTTCAGCCTGCTCTGGGGAATCCTGTTCGTCCTCATTCCTGTTTGTAGGTTGGAGTGGGTTTTCTCTCTTTTCCACCTCCTCTTGAATATCCGCAGCACTGTCCTCTGAATCGCTCTCGTCATGTTCTACGCCTGGCTCCGTGGAGTCGGCAACGACTCCGCCGCTAACAGTTGCCAAATTATCATTATTAGGTAGGGCTTCCGACTGATCATAAAGACGGTGCTTAACATGCTTAGCCTTGCTTTCCTCGCTGATTTTAAACATCAATCCCAGACCTAATATCAGTTGTGCCGGAGGCAGAAAGTTCTTTTTCCCTCGTACCATAAAGCTACCAGTACCGAGGAATTCCCCAGTCGGTGCCGACTTTGAAACTTGATCCGCATTCACCCACCATGCACCCATACCGGCCTTCGAGTCCCAGGCGGAAGATGCACAGACCGCCAAAGAACCAGCTTGTGATAGAGTTGAAGGTGGGATAGGAGCATCAGGTGTGCTTGGACTGTTTTTTATAATCACGCTCGGTGCGCCGTGGAGGTCCGCATGTACGTATATATCGCCCTTCTTAAGGTACCGTCTATAGAGCATCTCATTTTGCTGAGCATCCTTGCCGCCGAGAACAAGATAGCCATCGGACGAGATAAACCATATAAACTTCTCAAACCAGAGCTGCTTTCGAATAGGCTGCAGGACCGGCTTTTCTTGTTTCAGCCCTTTCTTTAACTCGGCGGCAATCTTCTGCTCCGCATTCTTCAACGCGGTTTCTGACTGCAATATTGTTTTCTGTTCCTTCACAGCAGCACTCTTTTTCTCGCCGTAATATTCTCTCGCATTAGCAAAAGGGGAGATACCCAGATTGATATCAACCGTCAACCGGGTTTCTTGGGCTTTCCGCGCAGACGCCTCCGTACCACCGTAACCGCTATCTTCCGAACTTACTGATTCGGTATCAGACGCATCATAGTCTTCTTCCTCCTCCTCTCCTTCGGCCTCGCCAAGCAATACAGTGATAGTATTTTCGTGTAGCTTAAGAGGAGGGACAATGATGGATGCTACTGGGTTTCCTCGCTTTCTTTCTCTGTCGACGAGTTTACCAATATCTTCCCAGTCCATTCCTTGTCGTATTAGACCATTCACCGCATCCATAGCTTCTTGCACCCTCTCAACATTAGCTTCGATCGCACTAGCTTTCCGAACATTAAGTTGCTGGACCACTTGAAGGCCTTCGATTCGCTTATCGTGGTCGGCTTTGGTGGCGTCCAACCTGCGCTTAGCGGCAGCTTCCCTCTCATCCAACTTTGACTGTAGCTTCTGTCCCTCTACAGAAGAGAAGAATTCGTCTACCATCATATTGAAGTTTTCAAAGGTGAGCACTTTGTAGGCCGGGTCCTCTTCAAATTGAATGGGTAGGAAAGGGTGGAAATCCTCGTAGAGTAAGCTGTCTTTTTGCCGTTGACCATCATTTCCATCATCTGGATGAATCCCGGGTTTTGTTTTAGCTAAGATATAACCTTTACAAGTGTCGGAACTAGTCACTTCGTGGACGATATTGAGGGCCTTTTCGAGCGACCGTAATAAGTCATCAAGGAGCCCTTCGTTTTCCAACACCGTAGACGGCTGTACACTCGAGTCGAACCCCGTGACTTTCATGGCATGGTCGACTAATATGGGAGGTAGTTCTGTGATGGTGGTAGCAAGTCCTCTTCTCAGCTCATCGCCTGGCTTCCTCTTTATTTTCTTGCCCGCCGCAGCGGAAGCAGAATTCTTTTGTACGGTAATCTGGAGCGCATCCCGCAGACGTTCCTTTGTCAGTGGCGGAACTCCGCCATAGTTCAGTCTGTTTTTCAAGGAGTATGTAAGGCCGGCACGCTGTTCCTCCTGGCCTTCTCCCTCGGGAACATTTCGTAGCAGGGTCAAGATTTTGAGCTCGTTATCGGTTAAGATCACGTTTCCACCGGCAAAGAATTCCAGATATAGTCTATATTGACCGTCACTGAACTGAAACTCGATAATGCGATCTGTACCGATCTGCGAAACGGCGGTGACTCGTCGGGTTTTCAAAGCCTTGCGCAATTTCTGGACGAAGACGGAGGGGGCGGCAGCGGTCGTCCGGGCGAATTCGGTAAGATGACATCGGAAGCCAGAATCTATTAGGAGTTGTTTCTTCACATCTGGTTTGGCAAGTTTGAAGAGAAGAATCTTGGAAGAGAGGTCATAGATGTTGTAAACTCGAAGCGATACAAGGCTTTTAGATAATTCGTGGGCGATGACCTAGAACGGAATATCAGTTAGCGGTAAAGAAACGAGAACTTTATGAATACCTTCTCTTACCTTGACATCCAAGGAAGAAAACCTTTGTTTCATCTTCCTTGCCCTTGCAGTACTCTAATCGCGACGTGGCCGATAATATAATTCACTTGGTTATGCCTGATCGCATAGATACGGGATGGATGGATGGTTTAAAATGACGACGCGGGGCGCGGGGCAAACGAGGCGACGACGTAAGGTGGTTGAATTTAGTACTAAACGGTTTTTATTATTATTACTGTCAGTAAGTAATTACTTCACCTAGGTAACCTTTATTGATGCGAATAATGACAGTTGTGATTATGCCGTACTATACGTGTAGGGACCGCTTATTTAATCCCGTATCAGAAAAACGTGCGTATCCGTATATACGTCAATACCTAATTTACGTCATTGCTCGGCTTCTGTGACTTTAATAAACACTGGAAGTTCAAATAGGTAAGGTACCTGACGGTTAGATAGTTTATATATACCTAGGTACCTACCTAGGTATATACCTAACGTTACACATACCTCAAAAATCATTAATGAATTTCAACAAGCATCACTAATAGAAATTAAAATAAATCACAATAATCGATATTCAAGTCATAATACCAGCCAACAAAATATATACTACGAATCTTGACATTACTAATTGCTTCACTCTTCATCCTCCTCGAACAGCTCAATTCCGTCTACGGCAACCTCGAATCCTAAACAAAACCACCGTTAGCAAAAATCATAACGCGCTTAAGATTATTAAGAAATAACTTACCGTCGGAACCCGTTGCTCCGAACGTGATGGTGTTCACGTCGCCGGGCTTCAGTGTAAGCTGAACCGGAGTAGAAGTGTGGTATCCCGCGCGGGAGTTCAAGCTCGAGATGTTGACGGCCGGCTCGTCGTTGACGAATATGTGGGCTTCGCCGGCTAAAGCAACGGTTTATAAGCCTTAGCAATTCTGGTGTAAGGTCGGAGTGTTGTAACTTACCTTCTGGGTTGGCGACTCGGTAGTGGAAAGACAGCCATTGACGGGATCCGGTGCCGGTAACGTTGTGGAAGGTCACCTCGCTTGAGTCGCCCACTACGAGGTTCGTTAGTTAATCTGAAATGGATGTCGTCTAGGGCGTAGGGAGCAACGATTTACCTCCGTGGACAGAGCGCTTGCTTAGGCACTCGTTGCAATCTTTAACCACTTCTAGCTGTCAGCTCCTGAGCTTGGACGTTGCGATATTGAGTACGTTACCTGTCCTGCCTGACAATACTGCATGCTCGGCCTCGTAACGCTTCAGGGTGCTGGGGTAAGAAACCACACCAGTATTGACATCAACTTTCCACATTGAATGGTAGTCGATCTGAACCGAGTGCGACCTATGCGTAGCACCGCCGGGGTTAGCCGACCTGATGCCCAAGAAGCTTGGCATTTTCAAACCGCTTACCCGGCATTGATGTTTAGGGGCGCCCACACATAGTTCGAGCTTGCTCCCCCCTTCGAGTCCCAAGCATCGCCCATGTAAATATACGTGGTCTTTTGCGAGCCCTTAACCGTCAGTTCAAATGTGTTCTGGGAGCCATAGGTTTTCTGGTCCTGCGGAGCGATATCCGAGCCTCCCGTCCAGGGGCCGTTAATCGAGCTCGACCAAAAGACCTTGTTAGGATTGGCGCGCCATCCGGTCTTTCCTGAGACGATCAAGAAGTATACACCATCAGCTTTTACTATGCCGGGTGCTTCGTACGCTCCACTTCCTATTTCACCTCGTTTAGTAGTTGTCACACACTCGTATGGTTTAGACTAAGGACGTACTCAGATCTGAAACCATATCTCCAAGTGCACCATCCTCGTTAATGCGGTTAATCTGGACGGTGTTGTGGTCGGCGCTGGTTAAAAGGAACCAGGTGTCTGACGGGTTATATCAGTCAGCAAAAGAAGACATCCGTCTTCCATAGGCTCACGTTACCTGAGTCTTCATCGTAGAACATCCCAGTGTCCGAATAGGAGTAGTCGTTTGGTGGAATATGAACCTTGGCTGACTGGCCATAGCCGCCCACAAAGTTCGACGACTTGAGAGAAAGTACGTAGCGGTCTTGCTGGCCATACAACTGTTGCCACCTGGTTAGTGAGGTTCTGATGGGCAAGAACGCTTCCCGGAAGAGTGCCTCATACCCAAAATGAACCATTGGGCTTAGCTATCTTTGGCCGCCACATTCCGGTCACGGAGCTCGCTTGTTTCCCAAGGTTCTTCCAGTTGATGAGATCAGTGGACGAATATAGGTTCGGCGTTTGGTCTTGAAGGCATCGTTAGCATTCGGCTACTTTGGATCATTATACGTTTTAAGGGCATTTACTGCTGGCTGCGTGACCGACCCAGTAGAAGGTATCGCCACGCTTTACGACGCCACCTCCGTGGGCGTCAATCTTGTTCCCGTCGGTGTCATACCACACAGCACCCGGTGCGATCCAGGACGCGCCTAGGATTCCAGTAGCCGCGTAAGCCCACAAGAGTGATGATGGCTTCATATTTCGTCGTAGCTTATCTAACTAGGCAGGCAACTGTTCAACTTGCACGTGCTACTACGTACATACTATCTTCTAGCTACGCCGATCCTCACTCCCCTATCTTATATTATACACAGTATCATCTACGCCCACCGGCTCGGTGTAATGTCATGGCGAGCCTGATCGGATAATTGGTGGCTTCTGCAGTTTTTCCCTTCGTCGATGCCACCGTAACGGAAGATCGATCATTTTGGGTTACGGGCGCATTCCTTTTATAGATGGCTAGACATCACGAGAATGCGGTGGGCACGATGTAACAATAATCACTATCAAAGCTCAGCACCCAGAATCAGATAGACTATAAAATAGGCGTTATATTATATCTTCTTGCATTTGATATAACTACATCTTGCTTACTTTAGGTTAAGCATAAGGTTGATGGCTGCCAAGGTCGGTTAAAATTGATTTCACGGTGTTCTGGAACAACCTGGTTTGACAGCAGGTATAGTTCCATCAGGCGTTTGATGAAACTTCCACCTATATTAAATGCAGGAACCGCATTAAGCTGGATTCGTCGGCTGCTTTTGAATGGGATGCCAATCGCACCAATAGGATTATCTAGGAGGGAAAATAGAGTACACCATCTGGTATCATTATCACCAACGGTATTAGTGTTAAACACCTTTTCGAGACGTTTTAATATGTATGATTCTGGTAGCTATGGCATAGTTTGCCTTGGAACGTAGGCACCTAGTAACCCAAAGTCGCATATACCGCCCATTGAGACGTGCGACCTATACTCGTCTGCTATTAAACTGTAGTCTGCGGATTCATGCAACATATTGGATAATAACTAACTATACTAGAAACTATGTGTTAGTTAAGAACTTACATGATATACTATTATCATTCCTTTTGAAACTTGTACTATACTATGTTCTTAGATAAATCTATATTGAAGGCTCGTAATCTATCAGCTCAGACGGAGCCTGCCATCCAAGCACTTCGAGAACTGTTGAATAGAACACTACTCGATATCCTATACATAGGTAGGTACACTAGCGGGAACAATCAACGACGTCCAACTTGAATACTCCTATTTGCTAAGTCTATATCCACCGCTACGCATAAGGTACGATGACGGATACGTGTGGAGAAACGCTGCATCCCTCGTTACCGAAGCTAGTCAATACGAAGACTTCCCGTCGCCATACCCACCTGGCGGGCCCGTAGCGGAGCAGCCGTCGAACTTCTACAAGAATCCTGACCTCGCCGCGTAGAGTGATATGTGGCAAGTCCACATTATACTATTTCATACTATTTTCACCATTCTTACGTCGTGGAAGACTAGAGGGTGGCGTGTGCGAGGCGACTCGGGACGTGAGGTCATTCCCCCTCCCAAAGGCGCTTGCAGCATGCAGCTACGGGGCCCGTGGCTAGAAGGCAAGGGCGCCGTCGCACAGAGCTTTTGGGTTGGGCTGGACTGGACTGGACTGGACTGGTTTTCGCAAGATTGGCACGACTGTCTCCCGCGTTTCAGGCTCAAGCAACGGAAAGCGACAAACCGCCTGCGCCCGGCCCCCCGACCGACACTCTCGCACGCACCGTACGGTGATCAAGCGGATACGGCGCCTCGGCGCGTGGGTACCGCCGTCGAAACCGGGTCGAACAACGCATACGGGTATGGGGGCAGACCCATAAGCTGTCGATAATGAGCTCGTTACGGGCTGCCCGCATGGCTAGGCGGTCCGGCTCGAGCGCAACGTGTATATCTGCAATTTAGATCATAGCGCAGACGGGCATACCTGCATGTAGTGGATGAGGCGTCGAGATGCCTGTATCACCATACAGCGTAGCTCTACGGATTGAGCCGCCAAAGCGATGAAACCTCTTACCGCGTGGCATCGAACGGGTGGGAAAAGAGCGACGACATCATAATTTGGGAAAGTTTCAGCTCTATCGTGACATGACTGATGATTACTTGGCAGATGCTCGGCGCAGGAGGTTCTCACACCGCAGCACTCGGACTCATCCCACGATAGTACCTGGACGCTCATCTCGCTTGCCGAAATAGCTTCCCCTAATGATTGTACGTGGGCGTGCTCTGCTGGCCGGAAGATCGCCTCTTCCGACAAGCAATAACTACTGGCCTTCTAAATTTTAACCCAACGCTTTCAAGGTGATCGATTTGAGCGGTAAGGATATCATCGCCAAATAGCCTATCGTATCCTGACAAGCAAGGGACACTGAAGCAGACCCAACTCTATTGTCATCGTCCTTAAATTTACATTGTGATCGTTCGGGTAATAGGCTGCTCAAGGTCACCGTCTTTTGTATCCTATTTACGGACTACCAGGAGCGAATTTACGATAATAGCTAGCCCCATAAACCACTAAGGCGAACTATTGGAAATCACAGAGCTGAAGGACTGACTATATCCCGTTGGCGTTCACGTATTGTAACAATTCTAACCGGATTACATCATAAGACGTGCTGAATTGACATTACCGAGGCAATTGAAATTCTATGCCAATGTTTTTTGCCCCTATCGTAACTGGCTCTGGGCAAGATACAGAAACTTCACTGATTGGCAACTCGACATAGTGTACATACAGGCAGACAGGCTACATGAACGCTTCTGAAGCGCCAATCGGGCAAAAGACGTACCAGGTAAAAGCTGTTTGATCCTTACCTTACCCCAAGCTACATTATCCAAGCTTTAGGACGGGGTTGGTCTCGTAATAGCCAATATCGAGTCCAAGCTTTTATCAGGGCTTTGGGAGGGATCTTCGGATACGGTAATTCGAAGAATGTCAAGATCTCGCGTATAATTAGCTATCCGCTAGCTAATCGCATCGATTGCGAAACAACAGATCTTCGAGCTCGGACATGTGACGAACGTTAGGTTCACGACGGTAGCAGCGCAGTCAGCAACAGTCAGGACAGCTTTCCTTTCAATCTCTCCAAAATCTCTCCAGATTAGGAAGCTAACGCCTCGTAAAAAATCCTGGCATCTCCACTTTGATCCAGAAGGTAAGGATCTGTATTCAGTAGTGCACTTTTAGTAACCGGTTGTCATAGCAACGGATTGGAGATTTGGCGATCAGGGGTAAATTGGACGTCAGCAGGAAACGTGGATAGAACATTTCTTCCGATATTCGAGACATGTTAGGGCGTGTAGTGTAGATGGCTTGCTACATAGTAAACAGCAATTGACCGAACGATGCCAATCAATTGGTGACATCAAGACAATTTAGGAGGGTTCGAATTGAATTTATTGAAAGACGACGCAGTTTTAGTTGCACCAGATTTTCATGGCAGACCCACAACGGCGTGAGTGAGATCTGACGCTCTGTGTGGGACTCGTATGCGACTTACTGCAGCTTGCGGCTTGCGTGCGACGGAAAAGCAAAAAGCTCGCTGCCTAGGTGCGAAGCTCACTTAACTGCCTCAGCTCGTCTGCATTAGGCGTGCATAAGTCTAGCTGAGTCGCACACCATAATCCACTGCATAACCCAATAAGCGAAACCCACGATATTACGCGTAATAGAAAGATGCCTTGCTTCAATCTGCAAGTGTCAGCAAAGGTGGTTGGGAATCATGTCGTTCTCAGCCGTGATTCGTCCTTGCATATAAGACCGATTCAGTCTCGGCTCTCTAAGTGGTTGGTTTTCTTAGTGCCCAGCCTTTCGAAGATGAGAAGATGAGACGCTCTGCCAGCTTTTTTTTCGGGAGATACCAGCCTCTCCGATTTCCTACAGCGGCAGGCAATCGGAAATCTGCTGCGTAACCCAGTCCAAACCGTTGGTTTCTTACGGTAGGTGTGTTAGCTATATGTAATATATGTGATATGTCCTGCAATAGCGAGCGGTGAAATCGTATTATTATGCAAACGCAGCACCGATTGAGATTGATACATATAGGAATATGTATGAGAGTTCCACGGGTTGCTTTGTGCTTATGTGGCTTAGTAGGGCGACACGCACGCTCGATACTATGTAATAATTCCTAATGGCTGAAAGTCGTGATAGTAGCTGTAGGCTGTAGGCTGTAGGCTGTAGGATGTAGGCTGTGGCCCGCAATTTTCTATCTATCGATTTGAACCAAACAAAGTGAGAGAGGTAATTGTGATAACCGAGGAAGATGGGAACGTGGAAACTAGCAATTGACGACATCGGCTTCTTTTGTTTTTTTTTGGTTTGTTTTTGTTTTTGTTTTGATAGCTACGTAGAACCCTGAGAACATCTAGACTATTCAAAGCTAAGAAAAGAGGCTGGACCAGCTGAAGGATTTGTTGGTTCGATCTGATCATCACGGTGGCCTAGTGACCCAGTGGTTCATTGTGGATAGGCGATTGGGTGGACTTCCCCGGCCAACGGTGAAAAGCGAAACCAAAGACGAACCAGGGAACCAAGGGAGGAGAAGAGTTGAGTGAGTTTGGTTCGTCACTCGGAGAGAGCCAGATCCATGTGGGTTTGGGTTTTAAATGGGGGCTGGAAAGGGCTGGTAGGGGCTGGGAAATAAGATGATACCTACTATATGTAGGTAGGTAGTATAGTACTATACGTTGGTACCATACGTTGGTACCGTACGTTGGTACTATACGTACATTACCTAGTAGTCTTATACGTGGTACGAGGTATACGTAGTAAGAAACTGGTAGGAAAAACTACCTTGGATTGTAATAGGATATGACTTTAGATACAGTGTAAAAGCGAGGTTGGTCGTAACTTACGGTCCTCCCCCATATGTTAGGTACCAAGGCGAAAAAAAAAGGTCTCAATTTCCCTGTCGGCTTGTAATATCCCCAGTCCCCAGCCGCCTAACTTGTTTTGGGGTAGGATAAACAGACCGGGATTCATGGAGGCCCACTTGTGTAAACAAGCTCCTTCCCACTCAACCCCTGTAGTTATCCATGTACAGCCCATGTAGAGACCATGTAGAGAAGCTCCGGGCGACCTTGCGGACACGACCTGGCCGGGCTACCACTCCCAATGCTTCCTTCCCTCCCACAACAAACCCGCAGTTAGAGAGAGCTGCAAGCCTGCAACACTTGCCTGCAACACTTGCCTGCGCCTACTGCACCTACCTGCACCTACCTGCACCTACCTGCACCTACCTGCACCTACCATACTTACCATAGTATCTGCGTCTATCTGGTATCTATCTGCGCCCGTCTGCAATAATCCACATGTGGCCCCCAGTACAGTACAATAACATCCTGTACTGCCCATCTTTCTCCCTGCAGCTCCTCCCCTATTTCTTTCCTTCCAATAATCCGTTCTGACACTTCACCTCCTTTCCTTTCTAACCACAATCCCAACACCTCCTTCAAACCCAACGCAGTAAATCTTTTCCCCGCTCTTCCAGCCTAAACCTCTGAACGAGAGAATCGAGTACAGAAGTGAGCACTATCTGCCTGCTTCTTCTCCCTTCTTTTCTTTCAGAATAGTAGAAAGAAGAGCAAGAGGAATCTTCTTGTCTTCCTTTCGCCCTTAGTCGAAAGGTTGTCGAGGAGAGGACTCTCGCGCCGAAAAGGTCGCCAACCTGGACTTTGAAGCCCGCGTACCGGTCCCCTTCAGTATCTTCCCTCGGACGTACAAGGAGACTGAGGTAGAAACCACCACCCACACTCACGCAGAGGTTCAAATCGATCTACCCGCCAAACCAGAGAAAGCCGGACGGGAAGGTCAATACTCTTCTACCTCTGCTTCTGCTCAGTTACCTCCGCGTGAAGAGCAACACTTTAGCGAAGAAGAGGTCCGCATCACACGTGAAGAAGAACGTTACCGCCGTCCCGGTGCCCACCACGAGCATTACGAGGAGCACAGGTCAGTCAACCAAGTTTTTCTATTTTTCAGAACCACTTCGGAACCACTTTCAAACCCCTTTATCACAAACCCCCTTCGAATCCCTTCGTAAGAAGAGCTATGACTATCAATAATTACGCAAAGAGCTACAATTGATCCAATTGCTCCATTATGTGAGCCCGAGCTTCTGGTCTGGGTCAGTTTTCCGGCCCGCAACGGAGTCAATTGAACTAAATTGGACAATATGGAGCCATGGGGCCAGTGCCTTGCTCATTTTCAGCCATCCTTGTCAGGTGTTTGGGTCTTGGCTGCTTGGTCAATCCTCCCCCCCGTTGACTAAGGGAACTTGTTAAAATATCTTCAACTGACATCAAACCTCTTCCAATAGACCTCATACTTCTCACACTGAATCTCATTTCAAACCCTCTCGCCCTTCTTCTTCTTTCTCTTACGCAGAGACTTCCATTGAGGTCGACCGCCACAACCCTCACTTAAGCTCCATTGATCGCATCGAACGTGAATATCGCGCTCGAGCTCAACCTTCCTTCAAGGAAAACATCAGCGTAGCCGGCAGTACTGTCGACCCCCCTAGGCCTAGCTCTCACTTCGCCTCTGAGCATACTTCAATCTCCGACTCTACTGTCGACCCTCCCAAGCCTTCTTTTCCCAGCTTTACCGAGGAAGTTCGCATTAGCGAAGTCACTGTTGATCCCCCGAAGGCCGGTTCATCCTACCACCGGGACACAGAAATTGCCGAGGAAACCGTAGAGTATCCTCAGCAAAGTCACGCCCCTAGCTCTAAAAAGAGTAGAATGGGATATTACGACTCCGCCGGTTAGTTCAAGTGCTAACCTATTATTATCGCAAAACCAATCACTGACTGAAACAGGACACCACCACTCTCTCCGTGAAGGACTACACAAGATGGCCGACCGTGTCTTCCACCCTGAGGGCGAGCGCCTCGAGATCGTTCGTGAGGGCCGCTCCTCCGTCTCCAAGTCTAACGGAGCTCCTTCCATCCCCAACACAGTTACCATCCCTTGCCACCATGTCCGTATGGGTGATATCTTGATCCTTCAGGGTCGCCCCTGCCAGGTCATCCGTATCTCGACCTCGTCGGCTACGGGCCAGCACCGTTACCTCGGTGTTGACCTCTTCACCAAGCAGCTCCATGAAGAGTCGTCTTTCGTCTCTAACCCTGCCCCCAGCGTCGTCGTCCAGACCATGCTCGGACCCGTCTTCAAGCAGTACCGTGTCCTCGACATCCAGGATGGTACTATCGTCGCCATGACCGAGACTGGTGATGTCAAGACTGGTGTTCCCGTCATTGACCAGTCCAACCTATGGCAGCGTCTTACCCAGGCCTTCAACGCTGGTCACGGCAGTGTCCGCGTTCTCGTCCTGAACGATGGCCCTCGTGAGCTTGTTGTTGACATGAAGGTCATCCACGCCTCCAGCTTGTAAAGATATTTTAGTGTGGGATCAACTGTCAATTAATGTCATCATAAATGGGGTGTTTTCTTATGCTGATGGTTTATGATGGAGTCGCGGTTGATCTCAAGATTGTTTTAGATCTTTCGCGCGTAATTATGTAAGGAATGGAAAAAGGACGTTGCGGATTTTGGCATATATGATACATAGTTCTGTATATGGATGGTAATACAATGTCAAGTCTTTAACGTACATTTAATAGTTGGTTTAATTTTACTCTGCCTTTATGTCTTGCTTACTTGTCTTGTCTGTCTGCTTGTCTGCCTTGAATGGCTTACTTTTGTTCTTCTGAGTGTTTGTTGTTTCTCGTGAGACGAGACTCACAAGATTGATGTTTTGGAAGCATTGAGTATCGCCTCGAATAGGATGTGTACCTACCTAGGTCAGGTACTAGGTTAGGTAAGTTAATGGCCATCAGGGTGCTGACTTTGGTATCATGTATCCTATTCAAAGGTACCTAAGGTTAAGCCGAAGTCACCGGACTAGAACCAAACCTCATTTCTACCAATTAGAATACGCGACTTTGCTTATCAAGCACGCAAGATATCACAAGACGCAATCAGAAACAAGAAACCCACCTTCTCAACTCAGTTAAGTTTGCCGATAACCTCTTTGATCCTTTTGATTCTTTTGGTCCTTCTTGGTCATGGTGACTTTGTAATTTGGAGTACCGTACCCCCAATCCGCCTATCTCTAAAAGCCGTGTCATAGATACCATCCGTAAATAATCAGACTTGTTAAACTCTGCTTGGGAACTGTCGAGTCCACCAAACCCCGGCGTGCCGTCTCTCGAGGTTCCTTGACTCGAGGTTCTTTGAGAATATCGTGGATAGTCGACCTATCTTGATATTATTAGCGTCTATTCCAGGGTCATTTAAATCCTATCCTAGAGACCATAACCACGATGGGCGCGCAGCAGTCTAAGAGCCCACCCGAGGTGATGGCCGCCGTTGCACATGAAAAGGCCATCTTGGAACGTCTGCAGACACTCAGGTCAGAAGACGGCTTTATCCATGTCGACAACGAAAAGGGGGTGCTCTTCAATGGCGGTATATCTAGACAGCCGGAAAAGCTAGCCATTGAAATCACGCAGAATTGGCAGTCCAGAGTGCTTGCGGATCCTAAGAACAGGTTCGTAGCCTTGGGTTCATAGGGGCACTGAATATTACTAGTAGTATTGATCTTTAAAGCTGATGATAATTTGTTATTATTAATTAGATTGGCTCTATCGGCCTTTAGCTCCGCGAACCCACGGGATATTCTGGCTTCTCGGGCGACTAAGATTGCGGATCAGCATGTGTTCAATATCCGCATCCCGTTCGAAGGTGCTCCCATCACGAACCAGCGATCGTCAGGACGGTGCTGGCTTTTTGCTAGTACTAATACCTTCCGGGTTGCTATTATGAAGAAATACAACTTGGACTCGTTCGAGTTATCACAAGCCTATCTATTCTTCTGGGACAAGCTCGAGAAGTCCAACTACTTCCTTGAAAATATCATCGAGACTGCTGATCAGCCGCTGGAGGAAAGACTAGTTCAGAGGCTGCTTGCTGACCCTATAAGCGACGGTGGTCAGTGGGATATGGTCTACAACTTGGTTGAGAAATACGGTCTTGTGCCCCAGGCTTTGTATCCCGACAGTTGGAATGCTATGACGAGTAGCACTATCAACTCTATCGTCGTGGCTAAGCTACGTGAATATGCGGTTATTCTACGCGATCTGGTCAACAGCTCGGCGGCAACTGCCGCCACTCTGTCAGCTACCAAGGACAAGATGATGAGAGAAGTCCATCTAATCTTGACATTAACTCTAGGACCGCCGCCTAGCACGACTGAGGAGTTCGAATGGAACTTCCTAGACAAGGAGGGGAGAGCGCGATCTCTGGTTTCGACGCCACACAAGTTTGCCAACGACATCTCGTCGCAGGACTTCCGTATTACGAGCTCTACTATCTCTAGTATGGTCTCCCTAGTTCACGACCCGCGCCACGAGCCCCTCAGCCTAATGACCGTCGACCGTCTCGGCAACATCGTGGGCGGGCGGGGAGTCACATATATCAACGTAGACATTTCGACGCTAAAGCAAGCCTGCATATCCATGCTGCGAGCCGGTCTTCCCGTCTTCTTCGGGTCGGACGTAGGTAAGTACAGCGAGCGGGGTAGCGGGATCATGGACCTGGACTTGTTCGACTACGAGCTCGGGTTCAACGTGAACCTGTACGGAAAGCTGGACAAGGCGGCGCGCCTGCGCGTCGGCGAGTCCGCGATGACGCACGCCATGGTGTTGACGGCGGTCCACGTCGACGGCGACGGGAAGCCCCTCCGCTGGAAGGTCCAGAATAGCTGGGGCACTGACGTCGGGGCCAAGGGCTGGTTCGTGATGAGCGATCGCTGGATGGACGAGTTCGTCTACCAGGCCGTGGTCGACCCTAAGTTCCTCGCTAGGAAGGTTCGGGATGTGCTGGCTAAGGAGCCGATTGTGCTGCCGCTGTGGGATCCTATGGGCAGCTTGGCTTAAGCCTCAAGTGAGATCTTAAAGAGGGCATTTGGGAATTGGAATTTAGTCTACGGTTATGATCAAGGTAATGTCGGGATTTACGAGCGTTTTGGTCTCCTATTATGATATTGATAGTTGGGTAGCTGGAGTGATCCGGCTCGTGGTTTTTATAGGACTACGAATTGTGAGAACTTTGGCTTTGAGCTATTATGAACTTGCTGATACTATCTTGTATGCTATCATTTACCCTGTTCTGTTGGCCATTTGCCTTAGAGCCGAGCTGCTTTAGGCGGTGGATTCCGGCTAATGGCAACTACTATGCTTACTTCACCTCGAAGAGCAAGCTATTGTGGCGGACAAACTACGAGCTTACTTGTTATTACACCTGTTTCTGCTAGCTTATGTGACTTGTATAGAGATTTGTGGTTTAGTCAGTGTTCAGAGTATGGCCTGCACATGGCTTATGCCTAGGCCTTGCCTATTGTCTCACATGTGATATCTTCTTACCTTACTGTTGCCTTTTTGTAATAACTAATAGCGGGTATATAGACTATCTAGTATGTACCTAGTATGTATGTAGGTAATACGGAAAAGCGTGTTCTTTGAACCCCTATGATCCGATAGGTACCTACCTAGCCAGATCCGTTATTTCTTCCCGCTTTTTCTTTTCTTTTTTCTCTCTTCTATTGTGAACTGCCATTTTCCCATGCGGCGTGACTCAGTCTACATGTGTGTCCAGTCCTTCTAGCTTAGAGACTATGTGTTTGCTGATACCATCCGGGCGAAGCCGCATACGAGAGGGAGGGATGGGATTTATCTTGACTGGTCCGGTAGAGTCAGACGAGATGGATATCGTAAGAGCAAGTTGCGGTAAAGGGGACTTCTCGCTAATGGTTGAACTAACACTAATAGTTAACAATAACAAGCAGAAAGAATAGGCTGGAAGCTTGCTCACAGATGGGTATTGTTGGACTCTATTTTGGTTGACGGGTCGGCTCGGTGGCGTAATATCGTGGAGAAGACATTACCGGCATATTAGGCTGCATACACTAATGTGTTGACGGTGGAACCGATCGCGTTTGTACGAGATCTTGCGGAAACGGTGTGGACGCTATTTTCTTTGTTTACATGAGCCGATGGAGGCGACGTGGAAAATTTAGTAGACCTGCCCCGACGTGCTGAGTTGTCTTTTCTCCCCCTATCCCTCCTTTCCGTCTCTGAGTCGGCACTTGGATGGCCTCGCGGTCCACTTGGGATAAGCCGTTGTGCATCCGGTTCCACCCAACCGCTCTAGAGTGGTATGTATTGAAGAGATTCCGGCGACGCCCCAGCAGTGGGCGGAGGTGGTTTTTCGATATTAGGGGTCCACGTTTTGGAACACCGCTTCGAGATGGAGCTCTCGTGCAGCCGCATGCACGTAGGGTCTCTCGATCTATCTGGATGCCTAGGCACTTTGTATTTGCTCATTGCGCAAGCTTTCATCTATCTGCGTTGCTAGCGTGTTCATCTGACGGGTGTAACGCCGCACTTATGGGTGGTTTCCCGTCACACCGTCATACCACATAAACAAGCCTAAGCATATACGAAATAGAGAACACGGCTGTGTCGGACCCGGCTCGGTTCGTCCTTCTCCTTTTCGTCTCTCCCCATGCCGGACAGTTTTCAATGTTATGGGGCTACCGGACTCTAGCCGGGCGACGGCATCGGGAGATCGACTGATCTAAACATATCGATGATTATAGAGCTGTGTGTATGGTGGCCACTTCGTGGGCAGTGTGTCAGCGGCGTCTTGAGATCTACCCATGGGGGTAGGCGATGTGGTTTCACTACTTACGTAGCTAGGAGATAAGGCTGCCCAGAGGCTTCGCCAGGGCGTATTGTAGCATCGGGAACATGGATTCGTGATGAAAGATGACGAGTTGTCGTCGTAATGCAGCTTAAGAATAGACACAAGTAGATTATGCGTGCTCATCTACCCGCCAAATCCCATCGTTTAGAGCTATAGTAGATTCGAATAATCATGATAGCCTGGTCACATCTCTGGCTATGCCCGCCACTAAGTGATCAATTCTGGTAGCCTTGCTAAGAAATGCCTTGGCTATCTGAAACAGTTGCTTTCGCTTTCTTTCGACCCAATGTGACGATGTAGTAAATAGTCATAAGATTCGACTGGGACTGATGATCTGGCATCTGTGTTACCCAGCGCTAAAGGTCACAGGACGTTAGACCGTAGATAAACCCTGTGGGCTGGATGGGTGACCGCTTGAGAAACATTCTAGAAAACTTCAGGACTAATCGGAGAATAGGCAGGGCAACGTTAGTCAATCAAACACAGCCGCTGAGTTGTCCGACTATGACGAGTAAGCGGGCTAGAATGAGACTTGTTAGCCTTGTATCTAATGCCGAACAAGAGTGTCTATTGTTTATTTTTGCCTGGTTTAAATTGTATCATCCGGGAAGCGAGCGGTGAACTCAAGGATAAGTCTTTGGACTGCGGAGCCTGTTCAAATCGAAACTTCTCGTTGACCTTGGACACGGCCGTACGCTACGGCATCCAACGTCCAATAGCACCTATTATCATATGATGTCTATCCTCGTTGGATCGTTGGTAGGACTTGGTACCCGGTAGATAAGGCTTAGCCCTTAGGTTTCTGATTCTGTTGGCCCATTATACTCCTATCAAAATCAAGCTCTGCTCGAGATCTCAAGTGGGCTGAGAACGGCGGGAAGCTTAAGTTGGCCCGGGTACACGGCGCCTAAACTGCCTACGCGCCTGTACAGACGATCTACCACGTGTGTTAAGCTCGCAAGGGTGACTAACACGCGGTTCCAAGAGTTTAAGGGATCACATTTTCGAACATCTATATTCCATCGTTATGCATGACCAGATGGCCATGAGCCGGTCTACTCTCTCTTGGCCTGATTTGCCGGGATGCTCTATGGAAACTGATTTCTCATGCTGATGCTATGTGCTATGGTATGCTCTGTAGCTATAACGGGTGTGCTATTCAGGCCCAACTCAGACTAAGAACCCTACCTAGCATTAATGAAGAGCTAGACCCTGGGTATCATCGATATCAGCCGTCACACCAGTGCCGGCCGTCAACGGAGCTTTTGCTACGGTAGTTATATCTTTTTAATGTATCCTTATTTTGTGATGAACAGTATAGACACGGAGACTACATGCGAATATTAGGGATAGGGGATAGCAAAGGTGAACTACAAGACAACGGCGATTTCGTCAAACACGGCGGCTACAATATATGCGCCTCTGATCCTTCTATTCCCTTTGCTATGGAAGCAGTTTGTTTCCGTCCTCGGTTCAAGTTACTATCTCCATTACCCTATTAGGTAACTTCAAGGAGGGAAATCAGTTTGAAACGGGTTCTACATGATATTCTACATAATGTGCCTTGGCTCATGGATGGCATGTGATTCGAGGGGTGCGATATAATATTAAATGCCGCGAGGGGTCCCGAGGAGCTGTTAAGCATCCCTTGATAGTTATAGCAGCCCAATCATACAGGGGAAATTGAATGATTCGCCACTTGGGCGGCTTTCTTTTTCTTCTCACCACGGTAGGCTGCGAATTATTATTTCCATAGCGGAGGTAACTGTCTACATATCGTGTAATTATGGTGACCTTAATCGCGAATTGGGCGACACGACGTTCGCATAGCCCACCTTGGGATATATTGTACCTAGTTTAGCTGAGATGATTGAATATGCACAGCCTTCTCTTCCGCGCCACTAAGCGCATGTCTACCTCTATGTATTGTCTACTATGTAATGTCTACCATGTACATGAGACGAGGCGAGACGCCGGATCCAAAGGATCGGGCCGGACCACGAGGTACGAGGGTTTGAATCTGAGTGACTTTCACGGACCAATTCCAAGAGACAATTGTGACTCAAAGAAGATATCGCAGCCAGAGAAGAGGGTCCATTGGGTTCCAATAGAGTTAGCGTTGAAGCCCGAATCACCAAAATAAGCACCAATGAGCGTTGGTTACCAGACCTTCACCATCCCAACAAGCTCAAGAGGGCGGATGGGATACACTCTTGAAGGGAGAACTTGACAAAAAAGGAGAGAAGATATGTAACGATTGGTGCTTCTATTATTGTTGCCATGGCGAGAGAGTGTGATTAATGATGAATGTTGCAGCCGATAGAATAATAGGCAGTTTCTAAGCCTCGGAAGAATATGTGCTGGAGATACCTTTTACGTGTTTGCGTACGGTGACAATTAAGGGGGGGGGTGGGCAACCCCATTTGTTCTGTGTACCTAGGTAGGTAATTATCAAAATTAGATTCATTGGCAAGTTTACCAAATTGGAATTATGGTTGGTAGATTCCAAAAGGGCTCAGAGACAAAACATTCCATATTTACCTATCAACACGATATAAGTTGAGATATTCGAAACTGAGGGATGTCTACGTAGAAGAGCTCAACAAAATATATATGAAAAGGACGATATATGCCTTTCTAGACTTACAGTCGATAGATTGCGGCACGGCCAACATCCGATATTTCCAATATTAGCACCGGCGTTCACTAATACCACTTTTTTTTTTTTCTTTTCAAAAACGCTTAGACTCAGGAACGGTTCAACACTTACACGCACGCCAGTTCTGGTACCTACATCCTACATAAATTACTTACTTATATAGGCACATTGATAACCTAGTCAATTCCCACTTACATACAGCGATGCTACTACAAACATAATAAAACGTTGGATACGTTGGAATTTGGAAGCATTTCTAATCTCATCCCCACGACATTGCAACTATACAGCCGATCCCACCTACGACGGACACAATAGCGGCGTAATTTCTCGGGTCGCCGATCTTGATTCAGGTGCTATTTGGTTCGTGTTCCTGGAGGATACATACGATCTAGGAAGGAGACAAAAAAAAAGAGGAAAAAGAAAAAGCGACAGAGCACACTAACACGAAAATACGGAATACCTAGGTCGAGTTACTTGGGACCCCGTTCTAGGGTTACCCGTTTAGGGAATACTTGACTTCTTTTATCTTATTTTTATTTTTATTTTTACTCTTATTTTTATTCTTATTTTTTATGCTAGGGAAACATTAGATCCCTCCGTCAAACCCTACCCTTGAACGGGGATTCTACTAGTCTTCCGGCTCAGCGTAACCAACCCAACCCTCGGCTGGGTAACCTACCTGTCCGTCGCATGTCATCTTTTTTAGCTAGGCCCAAGCTATTCAGGTCGCCTAGGTCTGCCATTGACGCAACGCGATTCTATTTTGCGAGGCGGGACGTCATCGCCGAGCATTCTCCATCCTATTCGCCAAGTGGGCACATCCTCCACCACACCATCGTCATTGCTACCATTTTACTATCATATTTCACCTTAGAGCGACGTTGCTTTTGCTCTGTTGCCTCTCTGTTGCCTCTCTGGTTTGTTCTGGCCCTATTTTAGCTTCTTGAGTGTTTTCTCTCTCGACTGGAAACCAGGAAACCAGGAAACGGGGTCTTGTCATCAGATCAGTTGACGTCGTTTCGACAAGAATATCCTCCAAAAAGGAAAACCAATAGCAGGACGTGAAAAGAAGCCGTTTCAATTCTTCTACCGTGTTTCTTCTCTCTCTGAACCATAGAAACCATACGACTAGTCAATCACACCCCACCTCCTCTTGGCTGCAATATGCATGGCAAAACCACACCTACATACACATACACATACATGACCTGACCTTAACTATCATCTTACCTAAGAGATCACCTAGCTGCATGAAAGGTGAATCCACAAGCTAGGAGATAGTTTAGTTACAGGTTTCGAGTTCGGCTTCTCGCACAGTCGTTTCGTTTTTATTCCCATACAGAGCCTCAAGACTTGTTGTTGCTATTTCCGTCAGGGAACGTTTGCTTTTATATAGAAATCTTCCATCGATCGGGCCACTCGCCGGAACGAGGGGATCTAGTTGGGGAGTCGAAGGTATCCGACCGACGTTTCGTTGTAAGAGTCGAGAGAATTAAGTCTGTGATTGCGAGGCACACGAGGACGACATCCCCGCTACGCTACATAACACTACATAACACTACATACTGCTGCTACTACATACTACTACTACGTACTTACATATAGCGACTTGCGACTGGATATTTCTCAGTTGAGAAAAAAAAAGCCGCTCGTTATTGGCTATATTACCGATTCAACTTGGAGGGTAGAGAACGGATCCCTCTTCAGGCAAATACAATAAGCCATACAATAAGCCGATAAAGTGCACAGTCCCACAACTATCACCGCACACCTGGTTGATCTCTTCTCTTCGGCCGATTCCTCTAGTACATTCTTGCATTTTTTTAGTCGGGGATCACTTGATCCATCTGATCTGGAACAACACACACTATTTGCCTCTTCTCGGCTGAAGAGCTCACAAAACACTTGTGTGTGTGTGTGCGTGTGTGTGTGTGTAAGAGTGTACGACGTGAGAGGGGCCTAGTTAAAGGACTGTCAAAATAGGGGAATAAGAAGAGGACATCACACAGAAGATACCAAAAATACAGAAAAAAAAAAAGAAAAAAAAAAGGAGAGACAGAGCAGAGAGAGAGAGAGAGATCTGTTCTCTGTACCTTGTGGCTCGTGGCTATCTTCAAGGGTCCCCCAAGTCCCTCTCAGTGGCCCAATTTCACCGCCGGTTCCCTGTTCTGCAGCCCAACCCGAAGACAGAAAACTCGTAACGATACGACCCCTCCAACTCTTCAAGCCCTCCTATGGCTTCTACCCCGCGGTAGGACCCTTATCGTCGCCAGTCTCTTTACCAGGATATTCGATATTCATTTCTTGGTATGTATGCAACTCTATGTCCTCTATCGGCCTCATGGTCTCCGTACCTTAATCATTTTGACTGTACGCCATTATAAAAAAATGTCACCATATTCCCCGGGAGCATCTGGAATTTGGAATTTCTTAATAGATTTAACACTCTTTACTTACACTTATTTGTTCCAGGTTTAGGCCCATTCTTTTTTTTTCTATTTTCTTTTTTTATACATATGACCAGACCAGAAAAGGGCACAAGACTCCTTTCGCCCCCAAATTCTAGGAAAATCTTCTACTCACGAAACCACGAAACCACGAAACCTGGTCATTCCTAATAATAAGCCGGACATAATTACGTCCGTCCCACCTTGCCCTTGCGGAATTTCCAGCTTTACTAAATTTTGCTTTATCCTCTTTTTATTTTTATTTTTATCTTTTTTATTCTGACTCACAACTCCATACTTCAGACCGTCCACCAACCAACCAACTACCACCATCTATCATCTCTTAAACTAACAAAGACGAATTTGGTTACATCGTGATCGTTGTTGACTAGCAGGAAAAATAAAAGACTACCACTGCGCCATATTATTATATCACTGAATAAGCTAGTCAACATAATGGCTGAGCCACGATACCGGTATTCCGGTCGTAGGTCGCCTCAGTTTAACCCCGCGCGAGCATCGTTGCCTGTGAATGTTGGGTATAACCCTCATTACAGCGGGGATCTTCATACTGTTCAGACTGGTCGTTATGATGCCTCTGTTCCGAGAAGGACAACCGATCATAAAACACCTTCAAACCCAACTGCTACTATTACAACTTATAACGTTACTAAAGAGCCGGCGGCGCCACGGAGTTCTGGGTCGAATACATCCCGTCGTCGTTCGTCGACAGTAGACACCAATCCCGTGAAGCCCATCATAGTTACAACCAATCATGCCAGTCGACCTCACGGCACTTCCTCTCATACGTCTTCTGCTGCGCGCACCACAAGTCCGTCGCGCGATCCTTATAGGTCAAGCGACGAGACCTATTACACGCAGCCTGCCTCTTCGATGCGTGGGCGAAGCCAAGCCCGCTATGGCCACGGTTACACCCAAAGCGCAACTTTAAGCAACGAAGAATTCTCCCGGTTAAGGGAACGAGTAGGCGACGATAGACTTCGGCCACCAACGCATGTCGCAACCGATTATTACCGTTCTTCGCTTCCTCATGCTAATTATACCACTCCGTCGTTCGATTTAAACAATACCGCTGTCGTCGATTATGATAATGAAGGTTACGAATACACAAAGCCTAGCGACTTGGCAAGATACGATTTAGATCATGACCGCCAACCACCGCATAAACGACGAGAGAGTCTTGATCGTTCTTATCACCGACCTACCGTCAATGTAGTGAGTAATGACTTGGGACGATACGATACTCGTGGTCGTGGACCGCCTCCCGCATCTTCCGCACTTGATCGATACAATAGAGTTGCAGCATCAGGAATCTATGATCGCCCTACTGTCACTATGCCTGCTTTGCCACCAGTACCTGCTGCGCCATCGGTCGATCCCGTACGTCGAATTGAAGCTCCGAGAGACCCATCTCCGGATCGCAAGGTAGTGGCTCGCCCACGCCCGGTTTCTTTGTATCAGGATGCGCCGGCGCGTGTGTCGCATGCAGATGATCTTTATCGCTCTCACGATGATGAGCGCCTGCACCGCCGCAGAGACCGTGACGATGGTTACCGTGACGACGATGTTACCGCACGTGGATTTGGAATCCGAACAAATACAAATACATTGGAACCAGAGCGCACGGATCGACCGGCAAGGTCAGTGGATCGGCGCGATTATGATGATCGGCGCCAGCGAAAAGACACAGCGGAACGTGAGCCTCGGCGTCGTTCCGACGAGTCGATCGACTACACTCGTAGCCACGATTCTCGGACGCCCACTGAGGACACCATAACCCGAGCAAACTCAGTCCGGACCTCGAAAGATAACGCCAGCCAAAAGAACGGCGTGGGTGGCCGAACTCGCGACAAGGTCGTTGCTGGCTTGGGTGTCGCTGCCGCCGCTGTAGGCCTTGCTTCTAGGGATACCACCAAGGATGAGGACCGAAAGGTTTCTCCACGACGACGGGATGCCGACGACGATCAAGACACCGGAAGCTCTCGAACTACGGACAGATATAAGCCCAAGGAGAAGGATGCAGACCGAAAGCCTGCACCCCGAGAAGAATCAGTTGCTGCCGACTCTCGACGGGAATCCCGGAGAGAGCAGGTCGACGCGGCGTCAAGCTCTAGAGAGCGCGAGCTTGAAAGGGAGCGTGTCCGCGAGCGAGCCATAGAGCGCGAACGGGAGAGGGAACAGCGCGAACACGAGAAAGAACGCGAACGAGAGTTAGAGCTACGAGAACGTGAAATCGAACGAGAGCGAGAACGGGAAGAGCGCGAGCGCGAACGCGACAGCCGAGACGACAAAACCAGAGTTAACGGGTCAGCCGCAGTAGATTCCAAGGAAGACTCGCTTACTCCTGACGACTCCGCAGCGGCACCACGAAGGCGGCGCCGTAATTCTTCGAGTTTCGATCCCACAGATCCGGATGACCTACTGGACGTAAAAGCGGAACTAGCCGCAAAAGAAGGTCAGGATAAGACAAAGGAGAAGCCATCCACTAAGGACTCCTCGTCGGACAAGGAGACGACTCGTTCCGCGTCCGTAGAACGCACGTCGGCCGACTCGCATGAAGAGTCTCGTGGTCGCGACCCTACCACCGCAGAGAAGGAGAAGCAAGTCCGAGTCGTTTCGCCCCCGCGAGAGAAGTCCGAGCAGAAGCCCATTAAAGGTATTCTAAAGACGCCAAGCGCGAAGTTCCCGGAAGAGCAAAACCCCATCCGAGAAGGCGTCGCGCCGCACAAGGACGACAAGACCAAGAAGGACGTCCCGCCAGGCGCTCGATGGACCAAGATCAACCGGAAGTTGATTAATCCCGCTGCTCTGGAGCTCGGCAAGGAGCGCTTCGAGGTCCGCGACGACTTCGTCATCGTTCTGCGTGTCTTGAGCAAGACGGAGATTCAGAAATACGCCACCGACACCGCCAAAATTAGAGGTATGTTTGAGAGCCAAGACGGCTACACGCGCCGTCGTATTGCCCCTATCTCGAAGTAGCTCGCTAACCGGAGAACAGCGGACAAACGAAGAGAATTTGAGAAGCAATATGGTTCTGACCGTAACTATGATTCACATCGCGAAGACCGCGATTACTCGGATGACGAGCGACGCCGTCGCCTTCGTCGCGACCCTCTCGAAGACGAGAACGAATACAGAAGATACCGCGACCGAGATGAGGACCGAGACCGCCACCGTCGGCTACACAGGCATAACTCGGATGACGACGACGACGCCCGAGGCCGTCGGGCTATCGAGTACGACGTACCCACTAACGGCCGCCACGACGCTCGTCCTCACCGGCCTACCAAGGCAGATGACAGGCGTTAATTCAGCCTGCTAATCCTTTCTGCGACTACTACTATATTTTTTTTTTTTTTTTTTTAAAAAAAAAAGAAAGATGTACATGATACACTACTACCCATTTACTACTCCATTCCATGTATACATCCGCCTACTCTCCGAAAGATTCTCGGATCTTACGAGACATAGACTCGAGCGCGCCAGGGCAATATATATACCTACCTCCTACCTACTTTTTGGAGGTTCCTATATACCTACCTATGTATGTGTGTATATGAGAAAACAAAAGAAGAGAGGATATGACACGATACGATACGATATGACGATACCTGTAAAGCAAGACGATAACGTGTGGGAAGACGATGGAATTTCTTTCTTTCTTTTTCTTCTTCTTTTTGGCTATCTCACGTATATACGACTGATACGATACGAAACTTCCATGTATGCCGGTGTTGATGAGCGAGCAAGCAAGCGAGCGTGTACGGAGCAAGGAGCAAGACTTACGGGAGGGGAAACGAGGATATTTACGGGCATTTCTTATTCTTTTCTAGAAACCCCTTTATGTACAGTCCGTCGTTTTGGTTGTTATTTTGTCGCCTTTTTTCTTCTTCTTCTTCTTCTTCTTCTTCCCCCCCTATCTTTCTGATGATCTTTCCATTTGTCACGGCTTACTTACAATTATCACCGCCCAAAAAGTCCAGATACCCGCAGAAGAAGAGCTACGAGAGGGGAGTTGGCGAAGGAGAAACGAGAGCTCAGTTGGATGTGTGAAAGGAAAGGTCTTAGTTAGATATACCCCGTAGATTTGTTTCCCCTACCTACGTTTTCTTACTTTATACGATACGAATTACGTTGACGAGTCTACTTAACGAGTCCCTAGTACAGTGCAATGTCTAAATAAAGTAAATACTTTGAGGGATACCTACGACTGGTAGTAGAGGAAGATAGGAGGCGAGTAAGTTATGCGCGGGGTGAGGCTTATGCGGCTAGTGAGCTGAGAAGCAGTCAGACACAGCCGACTATATTAACCATAATCTTGTCATTCATGTCTTGCTACGTCGTCCCGGGTTACCCTACATCCACCGCTAAGCTTATTGGTTTACTCGTACTTGCGAGACGCATCTATCCGTGCGTCTCGCCGCCATCTTACCGCGCACCGGCCCGTCTTGGTGGGTGGTGCAGGTCGGTATCCGCGCCACGTCTTTTCATTTCCCGATATATATACACTCAAGTATTGGGTACACGGACTAGTACAACGCTGTCGTCGATACCCAAATCCTATTACTAGAGAAAGCTAATATATTTCTCCTTTCAATATGTGAGCTATCCATTCCGCTGCTATGACACCACTACTACGACGACGATCACTCTTCGGTAATTAAATGAATAAAAAGAATAAAGACACGTGCCTAGCTTATAGCGCTAAGATTCCCCTGACTTATATGGATGACCGGGTAGGTACATAAATGACATGGCACTTAGTAGCTTGAGACCTGACCTTGGGGCACGGTTCTAAGACATAGCTGCCGTGGGGCCACCAGCCGGCCTCTCCCGGCCCGCAATGTCTTATAAATACGGGCCGCTCCTCATCTTACGTCGGTGTGAGAAAAACGGTTCGGGAATAATGAAAATTTCGCCGCTATGGGATGCTCACTAAGCAACTAGGCGGCGTGGGTTGGAACGGGGGGAAGGCAGTCAGATATCTTTTGGTTAGTAAGGTCACCACCCTGCGTGCCTGAGTACCTAGTGAGGAGAGATAGATATCTATCATATGTGATAGGTAAACTTTCATAGACATGTTAGTCTCTCAAAAGATACCTACCTAAGGTATCTTGCTATTCACTTAGTATTTCTCGAAATTCCCCACGTATAATACGCTGATGGTTTTTAGTTAATCGTCTCCTACCGGGGGATCCCAAGCTCAAAGTAGATTATTCCCAAGTAACGATTGCCGGAGTTAGCTAAGATAGGATCAAAGCTTACTATAAACTAGATTCATAGACCAGAGAAGACGGCCACTGGGTGCTCCTGTCTCGGGAGAAACGAGGAACGGGTAACTTGACTCAAACCGTGCGGCGAGTATATATTATAGACGTAGCGTTTCAACGTGCTCCTTGAACGCGCAACTGTGATTTAATACCTCTTATATGAGGTAGTTTAAGTAGAAGATAACATGCAAGTGAGATAGACGAGGTGCCTATAAAGATAAAACAAAGCTACTACTGATATAAAACTATAAATTTTTGTCACTGTCCTATTTGATCAGACGTGATCCATGTAGAGGAACTCGACTATCGATGTCTTCGCCCATCATACATGGCTACCGAACCTCATACAGCCTCGTCCCTTTTCATGATCCCCGACTAATGAACAGAAATAAACTAGTACTTGGTATCTCTCACGATATCCCCCTTTTTTTTCCGTCTACGTGAAAGTATTTATACCATGATCGTGTTTTCCTCCTTTTTCAGTTTCCCATTTTCCCGAGAATCACAGTAAATTAAACTAAAGCAGAAACAAACGCCTCAATCACGAGAATGTTTCCCGTGGATAAAACCGAACGCAGACGTGGCTAATGCCAAATTGTACGTAAATACCAAGGCAGCTTAGCAACCCAACCAGGGGAAGCTGGCCCTGGTAAGGTAAAACTAAGAATACCCTTCCGAAAAAAAAACCTATCATGGTAACGAAATGTGAAGTTTCCTACCATCAAGATGGGTCTGAAAATGGGAGAAATGAAACATCGAGGTCGAAAATGATAGAATAGGAGCCTTTGGCGGGATAGAAAATGGGTCGCGTGGCGTCGTTGACTTGTTGTTTATTTTATCAAAGCGCAAATATAATACAAGCGCAATACGCAATATGTGTTATGAAGCCATTATTTTTATGCGCCCGGTCGACGGATAGGATAAAGAGCCCCTTGGTGTACCACACGTTTAAGGAATAGTAGAGAAGCTCTGAACAAAGGACAAGTGGCGCAGATTTGTTGGATCATTGTCAACCACATGAGGCCAAAAGAAAGCAGGATTCAGACTAGGACTCGTCATCCCGTTTCTCACCGCGACGCATTCGTTCGCCCCATCTTCGCTTGCCGACTCGAGTTTCGTAATGGGGGACCATGGTCTTCATATCCTGTGCCATGCCTTCGATCGCGGTGCAAGTCTTATTACGGTAACAATCAACTAGACAAGGTTAGTGATCTTTGAAGTATAACCCCCCACAAACTTAGATGCTGACTTACGTGCTCGCTGTAGGAAGACGGTCCTCCCCGCAAACACACGGCTATGCATCCACGCCATGCGATAAGCTAGATCATTTAGTCGTACTTCCTTTATACGCGTACCCCTTCTAATCCTCGGGATAGCAACTTCAGCCTCGTTCCCGTCAGACATCGGAGCCTTGACCATGACCCGTTCTCTAATGTTTCCCCTTCGGGCACGTCCACTTCGGCCGCCTTCGACTTCGACATTATCGTCGCTTAGGTCATCTTGGAAGAATTGACTGCCGGTGGCGCTCGGAGGCGGACTCTGCATTTCACGCGGGAAATAACTGCGCGGGAATACAGCCGAGCTTTTGCGAAACGAATCGGGGATCTCTTTAGGATTCACATCTTCGAGGGTAACACGTACGCGCAAACGAGAGTTGCGTTTGTTATCCTCAACTAATATAAATTTCCGTTTCTTAGCATCAGGAATGTCAGGAAATAGGCCTTCTGGGTTTTTATCATCATCTCTGCTCATGCGTCGAGCTACGATAGTATTGTGGTGAGAACCGCCTAGTCCATCATGGATCGGTGGCATAGAGGACCCCGAGACAGGATGGCTGGGATACTGCTGGGGATAGCTAGAAAAAACTTGAGCTGGACGAACGTCGTCCTGATTTCTAGATCCTGGTCCGGTAGGCGCTTGATGATGATGATGATGAGATCCATCCACATATTCTCCATCCCCTGTACAGAGATTCAAATTAGCGGACTGCACTAGGGTCTAGACGCTATATCGTGAATTAAGGCAGCAAAAAAATCGAATCGATGTGATATTTGCAATTTTGTGAAAGGGTTCCAATACAAAGACAGCGGCGTGAGGTTGTGATATGTGCGCTTGGTGTTTGTGCAGCGAGATGCAAAGCAGTGCCATGCCAACTTTTGCTATCAGACAGACGACTAGACCGTCTCGAAGCAGCAAGGACTACCAAGTGCATGGCAACTAGATAATGTACAGAATAGTGCCAGTCCCCCCAGTGCTCCAGAAGCGCCCGCGGCTTTAAGCCGTTATATAAACATGAAATGGCATCCAATCCAAAATAACCGAATAGGCACGAGGTATAATGATAAGAGGTATCACGTAATTGCACAATGACAACGACAACAGCAACGGCGACAACAACAGCAACGCATGAATCACATCTGGTGAAACATACCGACTTCATCTCCTCCACCCTGAGCACCTCCTTCGTGAGCGTGGTGATGGTGCATCTGCGGACCCATGTTACTCATCCCAGGTTTCCCCATGGGCGTACCGCCACCAGGGCCAATGGCCCCAGGGGTTGACATCCCTGCCGGGCCACTAGGACCGGACATGTGTGTGGAGTGGGGAGTCTGAACCGCCTTGCGATTGTTCATCTTGGCCATCCGACGCACGCGTCGACTTCGCAACCGAGGATCCTGATTGCTATTCCGCCAGCTGTCAACAGCTCTCTGAATTAGTCCTCTCTTCCCGCGGAGACACGGATTAAGTTGGGCTAACGCCCAGCCGACAGTGTTGCATTCAGTCTCGTATTGTAACCGATTCCCTCTATATTGGTCTTTGGGACAACAAGCTCTAGGATAAACACAATTTTCCGTCTTGAACTCACTGCTGAGCTCGTCGGTATTTACTGACTCGACGTCACAGCGGATTGTGTATTCCATCTTTACCCTATCACGGGAATATTCGAAGGCAATCCATTGCACGCCATTGTTATCCTGTCTGACCACCAACGGGGTAGTGGCCGGAATTGGCCCCGGCGCTGCATTGTTATTAACACCAGGCGTCGATGACCCGGTAGGAGTTGATAATTGTCCACCATTTTGAGTTGGCTGGGAAGTTCCCAAAGGACCAGGTGTGGGACGTTGTAGTTGCGAAGGCATCTGGGTTTCCATCTTAGTGTGCCGAGGACTTCCCGTCATACCTGGTTGCGCGTGCTGGCTCGCATGCTGCGTCATCTGATGTTGAGGGCCGGCGTGAGACATCATCATATTCGGCTGCGAAGCCATGGGTTGATGTGGCTGTTGGGCGTGTTGTTGGTACGGAGAGGGTGCTTGCGGTGGCAGAGACGAATATTGAGGTTGTTGCGCGCCATAGTACATAGACTGAGGCTGGAGCTGCGACGTTGGCTGACCATAGAGACTTCGGTGCTGTTCATGACCTGACGGCGACGCGACAGAAGCTGGTGAATTCGATTGGGGCGTATGATACGACATCGGGGGGTATGGTCTAGGCATTTGAGTTGCGGCCATCATATCGGATGTGTCTAATAATATGTGAGCCCAGGCATTGACTTGAAGCAGCGCGCACAACGCGCGACGTGAACTTACCTGCGGATGTATATCCGCTTGTCGTGCCTGGAGTGCTGTAGGGGCTCTGATGAGCGTAGTAAGGCAATTCTTGCGCGTGCTGAGCACTCGGCGCGTGTCCAGTTTGCTGATAAGCTGGCTGGATCGAATGTGTCGACGAGTACGCGGATGGATGTTGCGACGGTTGTTGCGGCGCCTGGTGATGCTGCTGGTGAACGATACTCGAGGGCCGAGGATGCTGTAGGTGCTGGGGAGGCGCCGGACCCTGCGAGTGGTGGGGATGATGCTGCATAGAGGAGACAACCATTAGTCCTGAACTCTGGAGTGTCAAAGCCAAATAGTAACGACAACCATGAAAGAAAAAGAAAGTAGGACGCGTCGGCAATTTTTATTTTCTTGACACTGTCAAGGTCCAAGGAACTTAAGCGTCTCCTAATGACGAGGTTTAACGGGTGAGGCTTGCTTAAGCGACGGGGGGAGGTATAGGTTATAAGACCAGGGGCCTAAGCATACTACCGTAAGAGATAAAGAATTGCAGTACCAGGAAATGACACCACCAGGTGCTTGCTCCTAAAAGGGAGGAGTGGATAGGAATCGGAAGCGGAACCCGAAAGTCTCAAAGTTCACCAACTAGGTTCTCCTTCAAGCCTATTTGGGACGCGACAAGAACAGCAATACTTCGAACACGTCGGGTATAGCTTATGAAAAGATTGTATATGCCTTTGACAGGGAATAGACAAGAGAATAGAGAGCAATAACAGATTTTGAGATCGGAGCGAGGATTCCAAATGCGACGATGGCAGAGAGGCAGGGTCAACGATATTTGAGCTATGGTAAGGTGAGATCGCAAGGTATGAAAATATCGAGGTAAGGATACCTTTTGGTGGTCCCTCCCAAGGTGTACTATGTTAAAACCGGAGACCCAGTGTATGGATGGGTCTTGTTATGTATCAATATGTACGTCCTTAGAAGCCTCTCATTCCGGGATAATTAACAGGAACGATATGACTGCTTAGTTTGGTAGGGGAAGGACGTGCAATGCCTGCGGCAAAGCATGAAATGGTGAACGATGAGAAAATGGGAACTTGGAGATTTCGTGTTAGGGTGTGGACGGATCAAGATGTGGGACATCGCATGGAAGAAACGTGACAGGGGGCAGGGGGGACAGCTGCATTTTTAGATGAAGTGGCCAATGGCGGCATAGCCAAGCAGGCCAGCCTACCCAATGAGGTATTCTATGTCCGGGGCTAGCCAACGAGTACAGGGGGAGCGTCCTTCGCGAGCTTTCAGGGAGTAAGGCGGTGTGTACGGGGCGCGATCGAAGTACTCGATAATTGCGTGTAATTGCACTGATTGCAATGGGCGGATCAGAGTACCATCCACCGTCTACCTCTGTCTACCGTCCACGACGAAACTCGTTTCTGGCATTGAGATGACCCCTTGCTCGCAGACATGTTCGGACTAGTAGCATAACGAGCATGCTGAAATACTGGATGATCCTCACATCGAAACTCTCCTAGCCGGTAAAGTCTCCAGTCACTTGACTACGAAACGTAACTCGGTGGCCAGTTTTTTTTTCTCGATCCTCTGCTGAATTCTGAACTAAAGCCATAATGGTGTGGTGACAACAGCGAGTTTTGAGGGACATCCGCACTACCTATTGGAGAATTGTACCGGATCCACTTCGATGGCCAACATCCATTCTCTGTTAGGCTTGAACCCTCCATAATTGCGAAGTACCGTGTACTACTTCGGTCGAATATTATTTTCCCTTTTCTGTTTCTGCCCCGACGGTATGATAATGCCCACCACACTAACCAGACTTGTCGTGCGTTGGAAGTACATACGTGGGAATTAAGCCGGAGGAAATCGACCCTACAGCACTAGGATATAGCGTCGAAGGAGAAAAAAAGATATTATGAAGGGACTTGGCTCCGTTGAACCCGCTGAACTTTTTTTTTCTAGGCCGTAGCTTAAAATGGAAAAGATTCTCTTTGGTGGCTCTAGCCCCTCCTAGAACCAGTTTTTTTTTCTTCCCTCGTCTTGTTTGGCACTTGCGCCATCAAACATTTGGGGCGCAGGAAAAAAAAATAAGAAATTTCAAGGTCCAGAGCTTTGATCAAAATGATGACAGTGTGATTGTCGTAACATACGGAGTAATGAAATGATGAATCGTGGATTAAGAGAATACTCCTTGGTCTCCCCGCATCCACTTGGACAGGGGGACCATCACGGGCACGTCAGCGTAATTGATAGGATTAGAGGCATCACCACCCTTGAAAAGCAGACTGGGGACGCTAAAGCAACCCGCACAAGCCTTGTTCCAGAAGATGGTACCTGGTCACTTGTGAAACAGGCATGCTCCCCTGTAATTCCCTGACTTCAAAGGCTGATCTAGGTAGCCTGGCATTGCAAGCCCCACGACCTTCTGGAAACGCAGGAACTGAATACAGACATCATGACCCATGTTTAAGCTTATACGCGTTGCAATAACGACGCGTCGTTCCAGCAAGCTTAACACGGGACGGCTTGGGTTGTGAGATTGTAGCATCTGCAGACGTCGTACAGCTGGGCTGGCTCGAGTCAACGGGTCAAGCCCAGGAGATCTACATTCGCGAAGTAGCACTTGCCCCAGAGCGCTGATACAGAGCCATGTTAAAAGCATACATGTAAATAAGATAAAACTCACCGAGTCTGGACGCTGTTCCTCCTTAAGGTATGAGCTTGGAACCTGTCGGTGTTGCCCCATTTTCATAATCATCATGAATGAAGTCTGACTCTCAGCGGATTTGTAAAAGTCTTTGTTGGTTTTACTATGTATCTCAATTAGCAAAGAAACAAACAATGGACCGAAGATGGCCTGGCCGTCTCCACATGGTTCAACTTGGTGCAATCCGTTGGGAAAAACATGGGAGAACAGGTGGATTAACAAAAGAGACCACACCATACATAGGAAAAATTCCCCGCATGCTGTACTAGAAGAGCCGGGATGGGTGTCGTGTTTCCCCCAGTGCGCGTACATCCAACTTTGGAAATAATTCCATTTAATAAAAATGAGCATACTTACACTATATAGTAGTAATTATACCCGCTTAATGGCGAAGGACCGTTAAGTTATAGTGAATGTGAGAAGTAATAATGATCTGGGCAGGTAATTTTGCTGAAGGACGGGTGGCTGACCTCTTTTCTATCACAAGGTCAGTGACATATTATGGCCGATGTATAATGATGTGGATACAACATTGATTACCATCAACAAACATCGAGATTATAAATAGTAACAGGTATCGATAAGAAAAGATTCTATCGACTGGAGTAGCGAATGACAAATTCAAGTAAATCCTTCAGCTGAAGCTTGCCGAGAAATTAAGATGCGCGCGGGTGTAATGGTAAGGAGATATATCATTCAAAGCGACGGACGAAGAAGCAACCAGTGCGTAAAAAATAAAAAAATAAAAATAAAAAAATAAAAATAAAAAAATTTTCCATAACGATGACTACGGTGGTGAATGGAGTGTGAGTAGTGGGTAGTGGGGAAAACAGCAATCTTGATTCGGGGGAAAAAAATCAATAATCAATTATACACACCTCGGGCTAAGATATAAGTGATAAGTAGAGAATGCCGAGAAAGTTTGGCCAAATAACTAGACGATTAAGTGGCAATATAATGTTGTAAAAGCCGTGTCATACCAATGCTGGACAACCCAGAGCATTGGGTATTCGGTTCGCGGCTCTCGACAGAATCCCGCGTTTCCTCGTGGCGTTTCGTGTTTTGCAAGGTTGAACCTTTCCGCTGGTATCAGTGAGGTCAAATCGCGTGTCTTAGGCATGAGCTTCAGCTATGCCTGCCAAATCTTGCAGATAGCTGCGCGCATCAACTACGCAAGCGACGTAACTTTTCTGCAAGTTATCTGTCGTGGCCAGGCCCCGGGGTTAGATCTGTGCTGCCATATTAGTTCATGCATGCCAGCCTTGTCTAGTCAGATACCGTCAGGAGAAGTCAAGGAAACAAATGCATGGTTCCCCAAAGCGATTGGGGGGGACGACAAGGAATGGAGTTGTTGGAGGGGGTGTAAGGACAGGCCGCAGTTACTGGGGTTCGGCAAAATGGCAATTCCCATGCGGGAGTAAATTGGGGACCAACTACGTATTGCGGCGCCTCTGACGCCGAGTATATGATGGGATAGAAACAGGAGTGAAGCCCGATACGTAGTATTCAGGATATAATCGAGATTATACAGGTTGATAACAATGCAGGAGTTACTACCTAGCTGTACGAAAACTTCCGCATCAAGGAATTTTGATAGGTGGGTCGTTGGAATTATATTGGGCATGGGTTACAAGGCAATTTTCACAGTCCGATCCTGAGGGTAAACTAACGGCTAATGAACAAGTACAAGGGATATCTTGTAGCTCAGACGACTGGCCTGATAATTAGCAACGTCAACCTGATAGGTTTTAAAAATTAGCGTGCCTTCTATAAAAGGTAGGGGGAAAAAATACTTTAGGAAACTGGAACGGCATAACGTTCTTACCAGGAAATTCAAATCGCCTCAAATAGATCTGATACTAAGCATCAAGCTGGTTGGTGACTACTTACCTACATATAATAGTAAGCAATTGAAAGGGTACCTCTCAGAGGTAGTTAACCAACGGACCGTCATCTAGGATGTTTTACTGAACTGCTAGGATCAGGGATTAACGCATGCATCAGAAAAGGGCGAATCTTCAGCCTCTTCTGATACCTGTGAATCTGTAATCGATTGATGTAGGTACTGACGGTCGATAATACCCGGTCTCTGGATGCACCAACGACAGGCGGTAAGGGTTCTGACTCAGCTAACAGTCACGCCCTACCATCACCCAGCAAGATGACAGGTTGCAGGGAAATGCGGGCATCGACGGATATCGGGACAGGCTCTAGAGATGATTGGCTCTTGCATTTGTTGTGCGATCTGGTCTTCTCAGATAAACAAGCATGTACTCGTCGTGCGGTGGTACTACTTGTGATATGTAATTCGACGATACGACAGTAGACTAGTAGATAGCAGTTAATCGTTAACATGTGAGATCGAAGCTATAATGCAGGTAAAGATCTTTACTACTGGATCAGCCTATACAATATAATATTCCTTATACTCGTTCTAGGGTAATAAGAGAACCCTCAGGGATTATGAAGAGCGGGAAGTGGCAGGGGTACAGTAGTTCCGGGAGACCCTGATTCAGATCGACGGCTGAATCTGCGCGCGCGAAAATAGAGCATATAGCGAATGAAAAGGCCTGAAACCAATGTCGCACGATAGTGAAAGACAAAAAAAAACTCCCCCCAAAAAATAGAACTGCTTGAAAACACAAATATCTTGAGAAGAATAAACAGTAAGGAATTGGATGAATAAGTATATACCAACTTTAGCTTCATAGATCGTGGAAGGCTTCAGTTAGGAGATCTAGTAAGATACACACCTATAGATGCTTTGACGAAATCCCTAACCTAGGCTTCTCGTGCAGGATACTTGCATTTGCAGGGTATCCCGTGGTAGATTGGGGACAAGTTCCAGGGTCAGGGGCTGCATGAGGCGCTGAACGCGTCTAGGCGGCACACCCGCCTGTGTTTAGAAAATACATTTCGCAGGGATCTGGGCCAAAAGAATAACTAATTGAGGAAAACTAGAATCGACCTCGACATATGTATTATAGTCTTATACAAGCGAAGAAATCGTTGAAAACCTATTTATCTATCCTTCATATTTCTGGGATAAGCTGGAATGTGCCTTAAAATCCTACGCGCTCAACACAGAAAAAAAAAACCCCCAGCAATTCCATTCGGAATTTATTATGTATACTATACGCCTATAGAAAGGGATAATGATCGATATGAATGCTTGGTCTTAACGTGTTCAACCCACCTCACAACCAACCCATCGATCTCCCACGTGAATCTCTAGCAGGGTAAACCACGATCCGTTCTTTCGCACTAAAGGTCTCACAAAGTCATGGCTCCAAATCAGATCCGATGGGCAGAAAGGGTATTTACAGTGTTTCCATAATGAGAATAGGAACCGATACTCAAGCACCATGGCTCGTCCCACTTGGGTTGTGCGTTACAAATGGCGACCCCATACGGACTTGGATACCACATTTTTATAGCCAGGTGAACCCCTTGAAACAGGTGGCAGTGTGCGACGTCGGGAGTATTTCAAGCTTAAAATAAAGACAGGTTAACTTACAAGATGGATGGACAAAATGGCCAATCAGATGAATTTAACATCTAATAACCAAAGCGGAATACCCATGAACTATTCGAAATCGAATTGACCGCAAAATCCTCGAGTTGGTCCACTATAATAATTCAGAATGGGAATCACTCCGGAGTAGTCTAGATTGACCTTTTTAGGTCAATGCTCGCCAAGTCCAAGTCAATACTAGAAATATATTGGCGACCAGCCATCACCCAAAATACATATTACAACGGAGGCATGCATATGATGTTAGACGTTAGAGTTCCTAGTGTATGCAGGATCGTTAGGAACTTACGTAGGTACCTAGGTACCTTAGGTAGTCAACGACAGGAACGGGAGAGGCTCGAGCGAATGCAACAAGGTATCCCTTTTAGGATAACGTGCCCCACAAGTCAGCCGGTCAAACTAGTCAACCGGTCAGCAAAAATACATACAAAATACGTCTGTGCGTAAACGTGCGTTTTATTCGAAAAAAATCGTATCAAAATTCGGTTTGAAGATTTAGAATCCTCTTGGAATGCTGATAATTGTAGTATTTTTTGAAAATTTTGTACGAATTTATTCAATTAAATACCCGAAAAGTGGGCCCGAAATATTTAATATCTTAATTATCTTCCTTTATATGCACCGGGGATTTTTTTCAATTTTTTTATAAATTCAGATATATATAACATAAAATATATCAAAATTTGAAAAAATAAAATCAAGAATTCGTAAAGTTAGTATTTTCGAATTTCTTGAATTTCCGGTTATATTTCGGCTGACCGGTTGACTAGTTTGACCGGCTGACTTGTGGGGTACGTTAGCCGTTGAAGCCGTCCGAGTTTAGCTGCGGTCTCGAGCTTGGATTTACCAGGAAGTACATACCGCGCCTACGCGCGTATGCTGTAAGATTCGAAAAAAAAAAAAATCAAAAATTAGGGTCCTATATTACATAGAATTGGCTTCCATGCAGAGGCAAGGGTTAAAAAAATATGCCCTAGGCGAAGCAAGAAAATGGCCGCTTGGAATTGAAAGGTGTGTTAACAGGGGGTGGTCTTCGGGACGAAGGTGCTTGTGGAGATGATGTTCCTTGTAAAATGACTGATAATACATTACGATACAAACTACTGCAGGTGCCTATAGCTCGTAAGTAGGTACATGTTCCTACCTAAATGCAGTGCTCCTAGCCTGACCTTGCAACCTATCCCCGCCCAACTAACTAACCTAATCCCTAAACGCTATGCCTTCTTTTACATTACATCCTAGGTACATATTGCCTATACGACGCGTACATATGTATTTACGAAATGTACCCATTTCAATATTGGATCGTATATCCTTAGGACTCTGATGCCGCAGGTTAGTAGGTGAGCATAGGTGCAACTTCCCAAATTCAATTTTCCCCTACCTTGCACCGAATTAATTGAAGTGGCTAGAAATTCCTAATTACATCAATATAAGATGTATGATGTATGGAACTTGTACTAGGGAGGTACCTAGGTAGGTAGATATTATATGGCATGATTATGTAATTGCTTTCATTTTCGTTTCTTATTAGAAACATCAACATTTGGAGTAAATACGATAATAACATACTACTACCTACGACAATATCGCATAGCCAGAACCCCGACCTACGTTAGCGCATATAGCACGAGCTTTGGTTGCTCCTATACGTTAGGTATGACTTACGGCGGATACCTACCATATCATCAGTTTCTATAATTTTTTTCCAATTCCAGTAATACGGTGTACCTGCCGCTTAACAGGGTTGGCTTGTCTTGGCCATGCATGGTAGCGTCGAGATCGAAGACGGGACTCGGGATGGCGAGAACTGACAGGACAAGTGGGTAATTTTTGTTCTTTCCTGGACAGACCCCAGAACACCGGGGGGGGGAGGTTAAGAGGTAGGTTACCTTTGCTTTATGCTACTGCTACTGTTACTACGTGGTGGACACCGACTTGCATCGCCGGTATGTCAGAATGAATTCGTTACCAACAGAGCGGATCGGAAAATGCTATCAGGTATGCCATACGTACATACTACGAGCGAAATGGGGAAAACCTAGGAAGTAATTACGTAGTAAAAAGCATCGTTTACCTACCTAAAGCGGGACGGAATAAGAAGCGGCGCCATCCTTTTTCAGTTCGCGGGTCCTTAAGCCCCTTTCTGTGTGTATGTGTGTGTGAGAGAGAGAGAGAGAGAGGAAGAGAGAGATTGAGAGATTGAGTTCGTCGGCGAAATATCTCCTTCTATATTCGTACTGGCATTATGGCATTATGAAACGATCCAAAACCAAAGAAGGTCGCTGTGATGAATAATGGGTGATGAGCAACGAGTAGTAGATCTATGAGCCTATGAGGTCGATACCTACCTACCTACCTACCTACATAACTATCACGCTACATTGATCAAATTCTAGACAATTAGCAAGAGTCGTCTTGTTCGCGCCACGACGTTGCTGGTTGACCCAATATACAGTTTCTAGCCGTTCAGCATAGAGAAGGCCATCTTCACGGATTACTCCGATATAGCAAAATAAATGACATATACTTCGGAGGCAAGTCTAGATTCGTGTGAAATTATATTATTATTAGATATTTTAGCTCGTAGAACACGCAACTCGTATTACACCCGGGCTTAAATGCTGATGAATAACTTCCCAATTCGTCCAAGATCGGCATTGTTGCGCATCATACGAATCTTCATTGACAGCGTGCTTATGTCTGAGACACCATACAAAATGAAGGGAAATGTCGACGGGACAAGAGATAGTTCTGATAACTATCGCGTAGCCTCGGAAATGACATTTTATATTATGCATAAGATAAGCATAGATAAATAGGGCCGATCAATGGTCAGTGATACCACATGCATTTTATAACAAGCCGAATTTTATAACATTTGTACCGAGTACATCATGCAGTAAAAGGCGACCCCAAATTCAACCGCGAGAATCATTGCGACGTGTGTGCGTTCATGTTGCATGAATGTATGCATTAGTCCAAAGTATCACGTGAATTACATAGTTAGTATTTTACATTTAATGCGTCTTAGGTTAGGATGCTGAATGGAAGTTGGGAGGTAGGCTAGGTACCTAGCGTAATGTACGAGATGTTCAGATCCCGAGATCATAGGTCATATAGTCGTCACAGAAATCCCTATTAGACTCCTTTTTCACATGCGCAATTTTCCTCTCTTCTTCCTCCCCGGACCCGCTACTGTCTTAAGTCCATGTGCTATAATATATACCTATCCTTCATTGTCTGTCTTACGTAGTACGTTGCAATTCCACTACCGAGGATAGTTAACTTAGCAATGTTACGTTATAGATGCCGGAAAAGTGTATTATGGTAGGTAATTAATGATATTATAAACTATAGAATTTCATCGTCTTCTGCATATTGTAGTTTGACGAGCTGCATGATGTAACGCTTGCATCAATCCTTGACCGGCAGATCTGGTTTCTACACCCAAAATAAAATCCCCAGGTTGTTAGATATCAAGTCCCCTGGATGGTGGAATCGATCAATACAGGACCCGCGGTCAACGTCAAAAAGAGGTGAGTGGGCACGCTTCTGAACCTCGACACGCTATTGACGATTGATCCCCGCTAGCTTCGAGAGAGCATCAAGCAGCCTGGTCAACTCGGAGAATTTTGCCGCTCCTCAACTGCGAGGATGTCTCGATGCATTGGCATTGAAATCTCTTGGGAAGGACAGGGCCACCAAAACATGCAGCTTACAGCGGTGCCCAGTGGACGGATCTCATCACACACCGTCCAGCGATCTCACCAAAAAAAAGAAGCCTTCCCCCAAGCTCTTCATTCATACGTACCCGATAAAATCCTGAAGCCTGTACCCTTTTTATCCACAAAGATGCCCACCTTCTCGTTGATAGCCCATGTACCTATTAAACCATATCGATACTGTGCCCAATTGTAGCTCTCAAATACTACCAAGCAGTTGTACGCCTGTCTGCTCGTAGAGAGTTTATTAAAAAGCCATCAGTTTTTAACTCTAATAAGGAAAATTACGATCAATAGGCTTCAGTACCTAGTACATGATACATAATATACAATATCAAACCGGTTTTAATGACGCCCCTATCACATGTCAACAGTCTGTGTATAATTTTATTGCACCCGAGCTTGGACAGGGGTGGAGATATGTACAGCGGAACATGTACCTTTATACAGTGTGATTAGCCCTGGCTTGTAATTGAAGGGGTGTGTAATCTGCAAATTTAGAGTCCACTTGAGGTTAGAAAACATCTTACGAATATAGGTAATATTTTGAGGTCGACTTATTATTAACCATAATGAATTAGCAACAAAAAAGGTCATGCTTGAGACGCTAATAAGCTCGCCATAGGAGGCGATACATTTATTTTGTAGCTTTTCCTGTTAGGTACAGGTACCTAATTAAGATTTATCTCATCTAACTAAGAGGTATGCAATTAATAAATTTACTAGTGCAACATTATTAGTTATATAGGTAATTCAAAGCAAACTAATATATTACTAATATATTTCTTGAGCCATTTGACATTTGTACAGTCTACAGAACTAGCGCCTCGTGATATCAAGGCAAATAATATCAAGCAGCAAACGCAAAAGCTGTAATCATTACGAGAGTGGAATTCAACTGATCGTAATTTTTAATATACTTTTTTGACTTGTATGATATGTTTGAGTGGCTCCTGTCAATTCGACACCTCATATCCTAAAAGCATTTACGTGAAAGGCGTCTTATCACCAAACATGTAGCATCTAACCTACACTAGTTAATAAATTCACTAACCACGTTTGTAAATTAATTTGCACAAATATCATAGAGCACCTTGTAAATAGCTCTCAAGTACATATCCTCCAGCTAGAATCTTGACAGCCAAAGAAGCGTCAAAAAGATAAAACCCAGATAGAATACGATAGAATACGTACCTAAATCCAAATGCGTTCTCCTATAAACACAACCCCGAGACAGTATTTGCAGTCACTCTCTCGGATATCAGATCCCATATGAGCTGACGCTTTTCTTCTGAGCCTAACGAATTGATTGCTTGTCTTATTCAATAACATTACCTATAAGCATTAAAGCCTCGACCCGATGAAAAGCGAGAAGAAAAAATACCTACATAGGAGGTAGGTAGTCACATCGATGTTATGTGGCATTGGCCTTCTTTGTCTACGAGTAACGGCCCTGTCCGCCTTTCCATCTTTGCCTTTTTTTGAATAGGTGGCCCTGTCTTTTAATAAGTCTCGGGAGTCTCAACATGTATTGAACAACACTCAGTCAGGGGCACCCTATCCATACAGCCCTAAATACCAGGAGTAAGAACACTCCACTTCTTAAAATACACTACATTTTCCCCTTGGACCCGTCGGGCTTAGTCAAACGAGTAAGGTAGTGCTTCGACTAACAATTTCCGATGCCTCTTACATGGTCAACATACATAGTCGGTAGCAAGAACGACTATCATAGAATTGCGTCCGACAATTCGCAGCATACCCAGGTAGATAGAAATATCAAGTTTGAAGTCTATTACAGTACCTAACTGCCTCTACCAGGGATAAATAACCCTTCCTTGTAACCAGATTCCGAATACATCTCAAAATAGTCTTGCTACGCAGTCTATTGTATAACTAATTTTAAGTTATGCAGGTACAATATTGTTGCAATAACAAGATATAATACACTGAAAACCACAGAATAGTCTTGGGCCATGTTGAAGGAGTAATAGAAGGAATACCGTAAAGTATTAGCTTCGGGGGCAATCACCTTAGTTGCTGGTCACCTAGTGTGAACCCGTTTCTGTACCGTAGCCATTTTCATTGAGTGATATTCAACTCCCGGGCAGGGCATCTGATCCTTCATAGTAGCTTATTTGAAAAATTTGCAAATCAGACTTCTCCGTCTATGGATGGATATACCGTCCCAGAGAGGGTTTAGCTCGAACAGCAAGTATGAAGTCCGAAATTGCCTGCGCATTATGAAGTGTTCATCATTTTAAAAACTGCAATAGCTAATAATAGTTGTCTAGCGATACAATACCGTATTGAAGTATGCGATCGCCAATTATTAGCTTGCTCATAGCAGCGCCAAGCCTAGTTTCTTATCTACCTTCTAAATATTATCGAATAGACAATACGGATCCATAACTCCAAGAGTTGACTCATAACTGGACTGAACTTGTATCATAAGATATGAGGTTACTATAGCATTCTTGTTTCGAAACGAAATGATTCCCTAGGTTACTGATGCTTATGACTATAGTATCTGGAATAGAAAATATAGACACAAATCTCAACGAGATTACAATGTGGATAATCTAGATATCAGAAGTTCTTTAACTTGAAGGCATATCAAATTTCAATATCAAGTCTATAGCCTCATAGTCATGATGTTACCTCACCGAGACATCTCACCGAGCACCCATGTAACATAGTGACTAATGAGGCACTACTATATCAATAAGGCGATTCTATTACTGTATATGTTTAGGTATGTATTACTCTTTAAATCCGAGCCGGACTTTGCTATACCTTGGTTGAACATGTTCATGCTCTTTACCAAGCACGGACAATAGGCATCCAATCTCCAATAACAACCACGATGAGGTCCTTGCTTTTCCTAACGCCCTTGTTCCTTTGACTCCATCTGCCCACCGACGAACGAGATGCTCACACCACCTTCTGGCCTATGCTATGGAAAGTCCCTGCCATACCTAATCTTACCGCAGTAACCCAGACCGCATCGTCTAACAGGTCCATTCAGATTTTCGATAAGTACCTCTATTATGGTACAATCTTCCGTAGCCGAATATTAATGTTTAACCTTAGTAAGTAAATGTACGTACGAAGACTACCTACTGTACATATCCCCCTTAACCATACAGTACAGCACACGGACATATTTGCACATCTGCATCTATAAAATTAGGCCGCTGATCTACGCCCATAGATTGAAGGAGATATGCATTTGCCGCCTAGCACATGAGCAATCATTTAAGCACTTGTAATCTTGTAAATCCAGATCGCTTTTCTCGTCCGATTCGCCCTTGATAGAGAACATTTGCCCGTGTAAGCAGACAAAACTTACAAACTACCTACGTACCTACCTACCTTTACTTTCACACCCCTCCCCCCCTGGACCTTGCAGGCAAACAAGGGGGCAAATCTTTTCCATTCCCTGTTTCGTTTGCCATAGGATGCAATGCGAATGCTACGGTGCCATTCCACTTGACCCTTGCAGGTGCATGACATACGTACTCGATACGTACTGCCTATGCAACTTTTCCCTGCTTAGTTATTCAGGTAACCCGTTGCTCCCCGTGCCGCGATCCTGCGTTTTAGTGCATTAAATAGCCGACTCTCTACGGTCTTGTGACATTCTATGTTTCCATTGACGTTCCATGACTACATCTCGGTTCTCCGACACTACAACGCCACCGTACCGTATTATCATAGTCTGATCGTTAATTCACATAAACCTGGACGCGTGTCGTTATATAAATATACTTGGGTACTTTCCAGCCCCTTGGTGAGATACCTATATCATGTGCTATATAATGCCTAAAGTAGCGAAGGATAATCCATCTCTATAAAGATCATATAGTGTTATATCACTGAAGGGAACTGCTCGAGGTTGCTTTGAACTGCCCCGCATCTATTATAGCCCTAAGTAAAGATAGTTGACGCATTGACCAGGTATGCAGTAAAAGTTCTGCCGCGCGCTTGCATGGGCATTGTTGACCGTACTGCCATTGCTTCACCTCTTTTGCTTTGCCGCGACCTTGCAGGCCCTGTTGCGACTGGAGGTCCATTGTTCGAGAAGGCTGCCTCGCTATTGCAACATGGGGCAGGGTCACTATACCGAACAGACGCGTCTTCGTAGGACTCGAAAAGGGAAGATGAGCAAATGTCTGTGCCAAGGTAAAATGAAAATTCGATGGGGTCCCAGTCGGGACCGGTGTTCCTGCAGATATACCATGTCTCCCGTGCGTAACTACTGCTATACCTTGTCTAAAGAGTGTACAATGTTGTCCTATATAACAAGCTAGCTGACAGAGTATACTGTTTGCACTGGTATTATACAGTGCAAGATGGATAGTAGCGTTGTCAGAACTCACCGATGACAATCTGCGGTACCTACTTATGAAGTGAAACCGAACGGAGTTTCCCTTCCCTCTACATATCCATATCTGGTAGCGAGCTCGGCTAGGTTACGGTTATTACAGATAAGTGCAAGCGTAGTATAGGTAAGTAAGATATATTGTAATACTCTTCTTAGACCTTCTCTTCGCTCATCTCCGCAATCCTGCGCCTAATGTTTGCGGCTTTTCCCCTTCTTCATTTCGCCATGCGTTATGAAGTTAGTTTGATCTCGCCCAATCCGTCGTATTTCCCCATTCTGTATCATTGCAGGCCGGACCGGATGTATAAATCGTACAGTAGCGTGGCCCACGCAAGGCGCAAGTGCCTGAAGAGACATTTGCAATAGCCTACGCTCACGTAGTTTATACACTATTATTATATACTGCCTAGCTCATATTCAAAAGTCCACTTTCACGCCCGCCCCGTCATTTCCCCTGCTTCCCTCCACCACATCCTTGCCCGTAAAAATGCCGTGCTTCGCATAGTGCATCTATGTCTACCGTCGCAACGTGTAGCGGAACAATAAAGGGGATCTTTGTACGAGTCTGCGAGTGTGAGCAAGGGATAAGCCCGATTACCTATGGTTTGTGCGACACCTCAGGGATGGGACGGAGGTGAACCGTGGAGCTGGGGCGCCCACCAAGTGTCGTTTCTAATGCCCTTGTTCAACGGTTTGCCAGGGGAGAAGAGGTCTTGGGGAGATTTTGGGGTTCGGTGCATGGGCAAGGGAGCGAGCACGCACTCACAAGGGGAACCCAAGTAAGCCTGTCTTGCCAGGTTGGGGGTCGAACAGGCATTTGTTTTTCCCGTTGTGGGGGAACCTCGAGCTTGACTGACCTCTCCATATGGCATATCATGTATGATGGACACAATAATATGTACATAGTTGACTTAAGCCAACGATTAAACGGGTATTCCGTAATCACGCTATGTATGTGTATGCCAGACATGCGCGGTCATCCAACTAGTTTTAGAGTGGTCAAGCTTTTCTATGACCATACAATTTTATAATGATAATGCTCGACTACCTACCTAACCTAGGTAGGTAGTTAGCTAGCTAGGTTAGAGCACTAATAAGACTTGTCGCTAGAAGAAGGTCGGTCTAGCCAAGAATACGGCCCAAGGCTTCGACCGGTCATTTTATCGGTCTACGTAAAAAGAGCACTTGCATACGCGCACGACAGGTGAGAGATGAGAAATAATGCATCAACCGACACCGGTCTGAACATCATCATCATCATACATACCCGAACATGAGACCGGAATACGTGTGTGGTTTTATCTGCAGCTGTGTCTGCAGAAAAGAAAAGAAAAGAAAAGAGAAGAAAAGAGGGAGAGCCTCACGCGGGATGCTGAGATAGAAGGAATGGCTGAAACATTCCCGGCATCTCAACGGCTCATCCGAGTCGACAGAGATGACTAATTCGAAACGAGCACGTACATTAGGGCGTTTTCAAACTCGCCATCATCACACACACTTCTCGCGTGGCAATGCCAATCATCTCTCGAGGATAGCATATGATAAGGAATTAGGACCGGAAAGTAGCTCGAACCGGATAGACTAGATTCTTACGGGAAGCACAAACATATCGTCCCAAGAGAACCAAACATCATACGCGTAGCTAATTTGACGGCGAACTATACAAGATAGGAAAGATCTTCGTTGTACCCCCTGAAAGTACTGGAAGAGGTGATTTCGGGTTGGATATCTCCGTCTGAGTTTCGTCAATATGCCGGATAGGATTCGATGGCGGACGCCGACACCGCCTGGCGCGGTTTCGCCTGACGATACCGCCGGTCTTTACTAACGCGTAAATCGGTAACTACTCACACGCCTCGCTCGGGATACTACCCCCATAACACGCGCATCTGTATACCTACCTAGTTGCTGTTGTCGTCTGCACGGACGGAATCCTTCCTCGAGTTACTGCTTTTGCCAGACGCAGGTAATCCAACTACCGTACTATTAAATATTAAATATTTTGCTTATTGCACACTAGTGGCGCCTACGTACGAGTAGGGTTGGTAGCTTCCGGGTTCATCATCGACATCATTCGAAGGGACTCGGGTTCAAAGTTGCCTTTTCCAGTCGATAAGTGAGCAAACCATGACGTATAATTAAGACGACTATTATAAAACTTTAAGAGTGGCAATCAAAGTCCTGATGCTGCGCCGTACGGTTATGTATCAAGTCATTTACGATATTTCGCGTCAACCTTCCATTGGTGTTACAATTATAGCAAAAGGTCTTAAGCCGGTGTATCTTCACCAACCCCGTTTAAGCATACAGCTCTATCAGCCAAGAAATACCCCCCAAGTCATCAAGCATGATACGAATTAGCTCGGTAGTGGTGTACGTGCGCGTGTGTTCGTGTCGTACAGATCGTATTTGGTGTTATCGTAGTCATTCATTGCTTTGGCATCCAAGCTGCCTGACTGCTAATACGTCTATTTGTTTCGTACTAAATGTAATTCATGAAATAACAACGCTGAGTCAAATACAAATTTCGGATTAGGTATTATATATCGTGTATTATGCTATCTATAACTAGGCCGCGAGTTTCTACCGAGATTTAGGGGGCATAGAATCAAATATACTGATCACGAGCGCTCCTGGACTGATAACAAACAATTGATTATTAGCTAATGATGCGGGAACAAGTTCGTAATTATCAAATACACTCGAGCGTAGAAGGCATGTAAGGGATAGTGATATCGACTTATCCTCGCACACTGCTTCCAGGGCTCGCCTCCTATTGCCTTATTTCCTTTTAGTTTCTTGTTGAAATACCAGATGGTCTAAATTCGGTACCCAAGAGTTTTGAGTCTAAGAACGTTAGAAATACAATTGTACTTCATGATTGTGTTTTCATAAACAAACTTGCACAGCTTGTACACTTGGCTTGTGGGATCCCGAAGATATCGCCGTAGTGGTCGAGGCCTTAACTAGGCCATTTTGAATACGAACGTTGTGCTTATTGGAAAAACGATACAGCTAGCTACCTCTAAGGATCGAGTAAAGTTAATTAATGGACGATACCACATGGATCTACTTATCACCTCTGACCAATTGCACATTATTCACTGATGCGGTTTATGGTCTGGGATGGTTGGAAATGGAACCGTAGGATGTTGAGCAACAACTTTATCTCTCTCACTAGACCTTGAGTGGCTTTGTAGTAGATAAAAGCTACCTACCTACCCACGTAAGAAAAACGGCATAGACATCTAACTTATCCAATCATATCACGGATCATAGGGTCCTATGATTAAAGCGCTGGTTGTTTTCTCTGTCCTACAAGTTAAGGAGTTGTATGAGATCCGTAGCGTTACCTATTGACGACCCCTACAGTGCGTCTCCGACGATGGGATAAGATAGATTGGGCCGGTCGGGAATAGATCACGGAGGCGTCTCGACGTTGATAGTCGCTGACCCGCTGCTGAAGTAGCCTTCCGTAGCGACGATCATATAGTTGTGCGTGCCCAACTTCAAGCCAGCCTTTTCCCATGCCGCAAAATGGTTACCTGTGGTAACGGTGCCTCCTGTTCGCTTCTGTGTCCGCTATAATTCTGAATTAGCATATCTTCATAGGAGAAGGCGAAGGGCCGCGCCCAAGTGGAGACTTTGAAAAAGGAATCACTTACGATGGACCAATACTGCTGGAAGGTACGTGTACCTTCAATGCTAGGCTGATTCGTACGCGTGCTGACGTAGATATCATAGGTACCACCATCGGTGATGACGGAGCCTTTCTTCTGTGCGTTCGAGGCCGGGTTATATGTGCCAAAGTTCTCGACAACGTAGTACTCGACAAGCGGATTTTGGGTCCAGCCATACACGGCAAGATACTGCAGATACTTATCTTTAGTATCAATTACTCGAAAAAGGAGGTCGCATCACAACTAGGCACTTACACTGTTGCCATTTGGCTGGTATGTTCCGGAGTATTTGATCTCTCTGTATTTTGGAGAAGGTTAACCATTTGGAATAAAATCAACACCCCTTTTCTATGAAAAGGGGTATATTAGAGCGGGTTTATGCCTTACTTAGGACCACCTGGATTCCATCCCTTACCGCCGACGAAGTTACCACCTCCCCCACCCCATTTTATGCTGTACTTGCCGCCTTCCTGGTTGGTATAGGTGACCTGAGAACCGCCGTCGGTCCACCATGAGAAGTAATAGCCATCGTGGCGGCCTGTTGCGCTAGGAGTAGACTGGCGCTTCTCGAGAATGCCGGAGTCCATGATGTTGAGTGGCGTGGCGGAAACGACGCCTGTGAGGGAAGCCCACGCGACGACTAAAGACTTGAATGAGACCATGGTGGTAAAGGCTCGGGGGTACCTCTATTCAGTCCTGAGCTGACTGGATACTGGAATGGTAAATATCGTCATGGCTTGCGATGCTTTTATACTCTCACCCTCCCACTGTCAGTAGCTTTGAATAGGTATACATAAGGCCTGGCCGGATTCCGTACCTGACGATCCCCTTCGACACAGACCATGCCTGAATAAGGTTTGAGACCGTGCTTGATCTTGGGACCTTACTAACTGTGGATTGAGTGTGTGGGATAAATTCACGATGCCACGCTTGAGTGGGTATCCGGCTTCCAGGGCCTGGGATAATACAATAACCCAGAACGCTGGAACCAGGCGAGCGCTATATCAGCTTCCCGTGGAGCCGCACTACTAGACTATTTTGACTTATTGCGGGGTGCGCCACGACTTCTAGACCAGACCAAGGCCATTACAGAATTTTGCCGGAGGGGGAAATCCCCCTTGGCACTGAATAGCCAACCCACCGTGATCGGTGTGTTCTCCTTGGTATTCTAGGCATCGTGGTGACAATGGAATTGTTGGCCACAAGACTTATTCGCTTTAGGAAACTACGGTTGGAATTGTCCGTAGAATATGGCTCTAGGTTTTTGTAGGCCGATTTGGCTGGGTAAAGGGAGTCGATGGGCCGTTTGAGATAGATAACTTATTAAACGTTTAGACTTAAGCCAGAAATCGAATCGTTTCGAAGGAGTTTCTATTGAAGGAAGTTCGATTCTTGTTTGTGCCCTGCGAAATAGCTACGCAGAAGGGGAATACGTAGAACGTGCACATAGGTTAAGGCCATAGGTACAGGTGTTGGCAAGTCTATGAATCAACACTGTCTCCAGCATTACCTAGCGGCGATGAAGGCGCCTCGACTTCTGTAAAAGGTCTTAGAAACAGCATCAACCTGCAAAGCTGTAAATCGAAAGTTGGCCTAATCGCGTGGCTTGTGAGCCCTGTCTTCCAAGTCGACGACAAGCACGTGCCAACGTGGTTGAAAACGCCCTTGCAATAAACTCGCTAGCTATTGTCCTAATCTCCTTTCTTAGTTCTTACTCGAGAAGAGCTTTTTGGGGGGGGGGGCTCTGTTATAGACAACGTTCTATCTCTGATATTCGACAGCACTAATCTTCCGTAGACTACCTGAATGTATCGAAATCTTAGCCATAATCGAAACTTGTAGTTCATGTTAGGAAAGTAACGGAACGGAACGAATTACGGTGAACGATTCACAACCAAGTTCAACCCCTTTCAATGGTCGTCTCGAATTGTATCAAATTGAGCTTCCACGAGAGCTACGCGATGATGGGGCTTATCCAAGTACCTTAGTTACGCTGTGCGATGTCGCGTATAGATTTGATGCGTACCTTTGGTATCTGGCAGGCCATCTAACTTTGTAATTCTGAGCACAGTACTCACTTCTTTGAGCCTTAATGTGATATAGCGCCGAGGGAGAAGCAATCTCTGGTATCTCGTTTCCTACTTGCGTACATGTATATCGTTGCTTTTTGTTCCCTTGACGGTGGCGGTTAAGCCATGCGCTTATATGCAGCCACTCCTCGAAATTGTAGGGTCTCCGCCTTATCAAATACGGCCCAAGCCTTGTGGCCCAGACAAGTATTTCCCAAGACTCCGGGATATGTAGGTAGTCAAGGATCACACAATGGGTGGCAGAGGTCACGCCGAGATGTGCATTCACACTAGCTAAACCGCCGTCGATAACGACCTTTTTTCGTCCGAATTTGGTTATAGCTGAATAAGTGGGCGGCGCTGAGTTGAACGGGCTACGCCGTAATACTGGTCTATGAAGGATGATACGACGGCACTGAGGCTTAATTATAGTACCCAAAGTTCACTCTTCCTATCGGATATGTTCTAGTATCCTCGTATGCCATGTTCGTCTTACCTTACTTATAATCCCTAGGAGGAAACTGTAAGTCCTAGCCTTATGTCTCAATCTCAAATTCTGTTATAACCCGGTAAGCGAATTCCTGTTACTTTGTGGACATCATTGACTTGGGTCGCGTTAGTATTGTGCTTAGGTTTCTCGTAAAGAAAACGGGGTGAATGGTTTCTAAGGAGGTAGCCGAGCTATTGGGTTGAACTTAACCATGGAGTAGCTCAGAGACGACAGACGTATGTAACTCTTAATATCGTAGCCATAGGGAGATGTAATGCGGTTTTTTCCCTGCGGGATTAACCATGTGTCCCACGTCAGCCTACGCAAGATCATAGTCTTTTTTTTAATATTTTTCTTTTTTTTACTGTGATACGAGACTCATGGTACTAGGCAAGAACCTTGGGGAAGTACAGATGCTCAACTATTTACACATTAATGTCTTGTTACATTTGTGATTTCCGTCGAGAAACCTCTTCGAATTCCATGTGCTTCTGTGCGTCAACAAGCACTTCGCTTTGTTTATGCTATCGCTGCGTCGGCAGCCTGCACCTTTTCCTGTGGTATGACAAGGGGAAATGTACGTGTTTAATTCTAATCGGATCCGGGGACAGGGCCCGCTTCCTGTTTAAAATTCTAGTTAGAACACGTCGGCTTGATAGAAGAGCCTTTACGTTGACATCTTGGGTGGAGGTATCGACGTTTGACTAACTAGATGCTTAGCTACCTACCTACCTACCTACCTAGGTAAACAAGACATCGTATCTTGACCTACTCTGCTCTAATGTTGATGTGAAACGATTTCTATATACGGATCCTGTATCGTGTGACTCGGGAAATAAGAAGGATGTGCATGCGGGACTTTTCGGTGCTATGCTTGTGGATGGATTTGTATTAGGTACGGTCTTTTATGAGACTCGCAGCATATACGATTCATAGGTCTCGCCCTAGGTTCGGTTACCACTTGTTCCTAACAGCCCAGAATGAATACCGTGTTGTTATCATTAGAGTGGCAGTGGGGTATGTTCGTATGATCAAATACTTTTGTCCCGGTCTTGTCCCCTTATGGACACAGTAAACATGATATGTAGGTAGGTACCTACCTATGCATCTGGACTCTTGTGTAGAACCGAGCCGAGAGCTCCGACGTAGGTTCCGTTTGAACTTCAGTCCGAGAGGGTTCCTATGCCCTAATATCAATAATCTGTTAATGTTAGGACATGTATATAAATTTGTTGGTGAAGTAGCTCGTCGGTATTTCGGACCCAGGTTAATCGAGCCGACAAAAATGGCGAAAGGGGCCCTTCGCATTTTAATTGTTGGCGGTGGCCTCGGTGGCTTGCTCATCGACCAAATCCTTGCGCAAGATTAAGATCTCCTTTGAAGTGTTTGAACGAGATCGTAGTGGCAATATTCGAGTCTAGGGGTGAGAGATTGGCCTCCACACACAAGCAACGCTCGACTATACAGAGAAGCGCAAAGTTTAATGGTAACTAAGTATGCTAGATGAACTCGATGCATCTACCCCTGATGACATGCCATCACGCGACTTCGTAAAGTACTTGTTGCCCCTAAAATGCAACTATGAACGTGCCTGGTATAGACATAATCGCACTACGATGGCAGCGGAAAATTTATTCGTGCGATCCGCACTCGGCTTCGGAAGTGGTTGGCATCGAACATACCGATCCAGTACGGAAAATATGCCGTTCGCGTTGAAGAATACAATGATACCATAACAGTATGCCTCGAAGATGAAACTTCGGCTACTGGTGATATTCTTATTGGAGAAGGTCCTACAGGTCCTAGTAAGTATTTATAATAGTACTTTGGACGGAATTAGCACATGTTGGCTGGTCTCTTAGCAAGAAAATACCTCCTAGGCGGGCGGGACGTTGTCAGGAAACCACGTCAAGGGAAAATAAATGGAGAGGCTACCTTTAAGCGGTCGTGGCATGGAGGAACAACTTCAAAAGGGATGCTCTTGTTACTTGGTCGGTGCGAGCCTGACTGATGAATCTCCTTCATTCTTCTTCGTTGGCCTGAACGAAGTTCTTCCCGATGGAAAGTCCGGCAAGTACTATTTTCATATGTTCTGGCGCGACGACGAGGCGACTAAGAAAAGTTATTGGACGTATTCAAATACTAAAGAGAAGTTATACGAGACGGCCTTAGAAAAGACAAAGCATCTACCGCCCAAATTTAGGTCTATCGTAGAGAAAACAGGGCCCGAAGGGACGAAAACCCCACCCTTACGCCGATATTCGTTGACCGTGGACCTGGGGTTATTGCCCAAGGGGAAGATCACATTGCTCGGCGACGCTGCGTATTGTGTGCCTTCATGTAAGTAGCCCTGAATAATTGAGTGATTCTAAGTAGGGACTACCCTGAAAGAGTAGTTCGAGGTGAAGGAGATTTCCACGCCTTCCTTGATGTGCTTGAACTTGGAAAAGTGTTAACGCAGATAAGACCCAACAATACTGAAGAAACTACGAGAGTGCTTGGTGATTATCAGGACGATATGCTCAAAAGAGGATTAAAGGCTGCGGTATGGTCGACGATCGCTTTTGATGAGGCCTGGAGTGTAGATGATGCTGGACCTAAAATCATTTGGGGTTTGCCTGTAGTGCCTTTACCTGACGAGAGGGCTACTCTGTAGAAATAGCCTGAATAAGATAGTAGACGTGTATTTGGCGTAGAATAATGTGTTAATAATTGAATTGTTGACTAGTGAAATGAATTCCTCAAGCTTTTGAACACCAAGATTGACCCATGGTCAATTACAAGCACTGAACTAACATCTCAGATTGTAGTCCATCATCATAAATATAACCTAGGTAAGCTAGGCCTTGGCCTCATAACATCTCCCATAGCATCTAGTTACTTGGTATTAAAGTTGCCGAGTTAACTAGGAAGAGTCGACAACGGTCGGCTCAATCAACACTGGGCTGCTTTCCTGCATCAGCTCCCAGGAACACTACAGTAGCCATTGGAGTTAGTGTCTAAGTTGACAACGTCTTAAGGGGGAGATACAGGAAAAGAGAGGTATACGTACCACACCACTGCCACCACAGGTACCTCGCATATTCTCCCCGATAGCAAAATGCTGTGTTCCGGCTAAGACTTTGTAGTAATCTTCCCCGTTTGCGGTCAGGTTGGTCGTAAGTGTGAACTTGAGATTAAAATCCTCAGTCGGTGATGGGTGGTCGCTATCTGACTTGATAATTTCGATGGTCCACTTTGATATTGAATCCGAGACAGCGGTTTGGTCTCCTGTCGTGCAGTCGACGGTACGTCCGTATGGCTCCTCCACGTACCACGTCCATTCGACCGTACAATTCGCCGTGCTTGGCTCGAACGTGGCTCCCGTATCTACGGGAATGGAGCCGGGATTCGTGATCGTAGCCCATAAATGCGCGAGAGGGCTGTTTCCCGGGCGGCCTGAAGGGGAGAATGTGGATATTCTGCTTACTTCCCATGGCTTTAGATCTCCATCAGGTTGTTGACGTTGCTCGAGTGAATTGCCAAGGGCGAAGAAGCTCGGGAGAGCGAAGAATGTAAATGTTCTCATTTTATTGCGATATCTAATATTCTCGAGGTTTGAATGGTGAATTTATACTTGGGATTTGGGCGTTGAATCTGGTTATGGAATCTGGGCGCGGAGTGTGGTGTTTGTTTACTTTCAACTTGAGGGGACTGGCTTAAAGAAGCGAACAATCTACTTATTATACAACAATCCTCTACTAGAGTTTGAAGGAAATATGGTTTGTTACCATAGCGTAACGTTTGCTTACAGCGTAGCAGTGGCTGATCTAGACCGAGCTTATTGCGAAAGTTGGCGTAGAAGGATCGTAGACTCAGATGTTGTCTTCGCAGACGACGAACCGGTTAAATTACCGCGATCGAATCATTGATTATGATGTCTCACCAGGGGCTGAAGACATTGAATACGAGATACGTGACCAATAGTAGTATATTTTATTTTTAACGCGATGCATATGCATGTATCGTTGTTCGATTCTCGTTCCCGGCTTCGTCTGAATTGCTGACCCGATGCCTGTGGTAGCTTCGAGTTAAACCGTCACATAGGGCTGGAGAAACCATGTGGCATGAATAGGTAGGTAGTTTTAATCGTCCAGCCTTTTTTTATTTTATTTTATTTCTTTTATGAAAGAAAAAAAAAACTTAGAATAATTCACTTTTTAGGTAACTTGTCGGCAACACTCGGTATGATACCGTCACAGCATCTTGACGGGCGTAACCTTGAACTTCCACGTTCAATCATCTCGCAGGTCCGCCGGAACGCGGTTTCGCTCCGGGCTCGTTTGGCCATACGCGAAACATATCGCGAAGCTTATCCAGTGGCGCTGTCATCAAACCAGCGGCGGTCTCATATGGCGGCTTATTCGGTGCGCTTGGGTGACTACGCGTTGGTGTGAACACTTTGGTCATCTCAAACTGCTGGGCCATGTCTTTTGACCTTGTTGGTAGTAGTGCCTCTTCCAGCTTGACGAGGTCGTGTTCCTCTTCGTCTTTGATATGCATTTTGAGATCTTTCATTAGCGACTCTAGAGTTGGGATAAAGTCACTGTCGCCGGGACTCATGTTTTGGAATTTGTAGAGCTGCTCTTTAGTCTAGAAGACGAAAAGTGCATTAGTAAACGTTGTTCAACGTAAATAAAATAGCCAGTATATAAATAATACGTACTACTTGATGCTCTGCTCTATCTTTGTCGGCCATCTCTTGACCGTTGTTGAGGCCCGTCTCTATTGAAGGGTATACAACTAACTCCTCAGCTATCGCGTGTCTTGTGAGCTCCCATACGAAGGCATTCTGGTATCGCCGCTGTGTATCATGGTCGTTCGCGTTGATAATCTTGTCGAAATATTTCTCGATTTGTCGGTGGTCTTGCTTGATAACCGACGAGATGCTGTCTGCCTGGGAGAATGTTTGCGCTGGGTCATTAGGCGAACTATTATCTCGGGTCGTCTCATTGTCTGATTTTGGTTTCATCAAACCATTCAATAAAATCTTATCAGAATACGGACGCACCAAAGCCACAAGAGTTACTGGCGTAGGGAACTGCCATGTCCTAAAGGGCCTGACCCGTGCGATTCGAAGTGATTGGCGTAGCATGATAGGATTTAAGCAGCCTGTGAGGTATCTTACACTCAATCGTAATGTGCTAAAAATCTATCCATGGTAACGGCCGTGGTTTGAGGATCGTAAATAGGTTGATTGATATTAATTGCATCTATGCCTATAGTCGCGTCGGGGTATTTGGCGGGTGACGGTCGTTCTCGTCATCAAGACGTACTCGACGAGTTCCAGTTCGATCCATTGTCAACATGATGACGAACGATCGAAGTCAACCGCTCACTATCTGGGAGCTTACCATCGCCAAAGGAGTAATTAGTGGTATCACGTAGATAGACACTCATTCAATGACGCTTCCATGGTTTGAAGATGGATTTGGATCTTGCAGCTGATAATTGGCTAGGAGCTCTTGAGCCGCAAGCTTTGTCTAAGGGGAAGAAGAATTAAATGAAATCATGACGCGAGGGAAGGGATCTACCACGATCGATCCCTGTCAACGCGAACAAGATTCACATCCACGATCCAAATAACATCGAATATGTAATTATGAGTATATAACCCCCCCCCCCCCACCCAAAAAAAAAAAACCACAAGAAAACTATTCGGAGGAATATCAGCAAAGGAAAGACTTTTCTATATGATTTTATGAGAACTAAGCTCCTACTCATCAAATTCTAGGTAAGTACCAATGGAATACGTATATATCCGGCATATCAGAAATAGAAAAATATACAGAATCTAGCGCCAAGTTCCCTCGACAGCAGTCGCAGTAGAACCGCACGAGTTCGGCACGGTGTACGAGCGATTTGGATCGCTCTCCCAAGTGACGGCCCCGCTGCTCGCCACCTTAACGAACTTGTACTCGAACTTGCGCCCCGGCGCGAGGTTTAGGGAGAGCGTCCACAGGGGCTTGGAAGCGGTGTACTTGGCGGCCGAGAGAGCTGGGGCCGCCGCGACGTTCCAGCTTCCGAGCTCGGGGATGGAGCCCACGAGCTTAATTGTTTCCCCGTACGTTGTTACGACGGCCTGGTTGAATGTCAGCGCTACGCTACTAGCGGTTGCGGTGCACGTGGTGGTGCTGGTGGCGAACGACGAACTGGTTGCTGTGGATCGCCTGGTTGTCGTTGTCGGTGCGGATCCGCCGTCGGCGATGGCGATGTCCGCGCACGACAGGTATACCTGAGGCGTCTGGAACGAGTTCCACTTGAACGAGAGCAGCGTGTGGTTAGACACGAAATCCGGAATCTTGATCTTCTTGGTGACCGTGTAGCCACCAGCGATGGTCGTGAAGCACGAGTTTAGTGGCGCGTTGTCGACGCCCTGGCACTTGGTTTGGTCGCCGTTATCGAACCCGTTGCACGTGAACCAGTCGTTGCGGTAGCAAGCCTGATCCTGAGTGCAGTCAGGGTTGTAGCTGCAGTCCTGGCCGTCAACGTCAGTGCAAGGGAGAAGGCCCTTCTCGAAACAGTCCTCGGCTGCTTGCTTCTCCTCCTCGGTGGGGAGATAGTCAGGGTCGAGGAACTTGTCGACAATGGCCTGGTCCTGGCAGATGCGGTACGCGAACATTCCGCCGTGGTCACCGTTATGGTCGACGCACCACTCAACATCGACGACCTGGCCCGGGGAGTACGTGGCTACGATCTTGTTTCCCCAGTCCGACGATGGCTGGTTATAGTCGACGCTCACGCGGGCGTTGTACCCACAGGGACCCGAGCGTCCCACCTTCGCCTCATCGACATCCGGCCAGGCGGTGACCGGCTCGAGAATCGTGCATTCTGGGCAAGTATCTATTCCAGCCTATGCATTTCAAAACGAAGAATCAGCTTCGCCATGGTTCCGAAGCCTATCGTGATGAGTACTCAAGAGAAGTAGACGTACCTCCGACCCTTGGCGAGTACGGCTTGTAGGGGTAGTAAGATACCCGTGGCCGTGAGCGAGGGTGATAAGGCCGGAGCCAGCTAACGCAGCGATCGCTTTCATTTTGAAGTATTGACGAGAGTAAATCAATGTAAAGTCTCGATAACGGCGGGAATGAGTGAACTGAGAAATGATCTTATGGTTGTCGGGGCTCATGTAGTCATCTTCATAGCTCGCTGGTTCACTGGTATATGTAGCTAGATACCTACCTATATATATAGGTATATATATATAATGGTCAACACGACGTCTAATACCGGCTATATCACGGCACGTGTACGAGAAGGACCGAAATTTTAGATGGCGACGTCGGAGGACGTCGTTGTTCATCTGCAGCTAGCGTCGTTCTGATCTCTGGTATACCGCCGAGGTCATCCCCAACCCGTCCGGTCCCCGCTGCTACGCTATGGTCGTCCACTTGGAGTAAATGATCTGGGGAAGCGATCTTATATTCAGCATTAAGCCGCATAGCTCCGGGCGTTTATCGGTACATATCTACGAGCGTATGTGCTGTTGTGGAGGAAGACCCCGGATTATAGCACCGATATAATGCATGAACCTAGACTATATGTAGAATTGGTCCTGAAGCCGGAGACCATCCTGGGTCCTGGGTCAACTCCCAAGACGGGGAAATTCCACTTTTACAGGGCATTTTCGATCTGGGGTTGCTTGGAGAGCCCACCAAGAATATCCCCGTTCGACAACCCCTTGCGCAGGTCAAAATCCGTCTGGTCCGGTCCGAGAAAGCGCCGGATGGAACGCTTCTAGAGCTGGCTTTCGATGTTCGGCGGCTCTTGTGCTGTCGTAGATTGTTCAATTGCATTGCTAGCATTAAGTTCCATCAGCCTCCGAGCCCTGAACAAATCATTACCTAGAAACTCCGCCGGCACGCTCCGCCTTGGATGTTTAGACCCCTTAATAGCCCAATTATACCTACTCAGTAAATCGTGACAACTTCATTGATTCGGCAGGTAATGGGCCGAATTGGTATCCTAAAATCCTCGAGATACGAGATATTCTAGAGCAGATCTCAACATTTCTAAGAAAATGCCTTATCTTTTTTCTGCAATGCCAATCGTATTAACAGACTCATGTTGGGTACCCCTTAATCATACATTTTTTCTGCCCGCCGTGACATTATCGTCATGAGCAATTTGCCCGTATTAATCTCCTTTCCCTCCTATACGCCGTTTTTTGTTCGTTTTTTTAGTCGCGAGCGGTAAAGGGGTCGAGCATCAAGTTCATGGGACCAAAGAAAGGGACAAAGCAGATTTCATCAGCAGTTCCTCCGGCTATGCAATCAACAAGAGGAGCATTCTATGCCCGAGTTACTGCCGTCGTATTATACACAATGGTCCTTGTATCAATTTTTGAAGGAATGCTTGCAGACTAGGTCACTCAACCGCTCACACCTCTAGGAGAGCAATTCTCGAATATCGACGATTCCACCGACGCACGCCCTCTTCTATGCAAGGGAAGGCTCAGACAGACCATCCGTCGCTGATGTCTGATAGATTTCATCCGGCTTCCACACTGCTTCGATAATACTCATTCGGCAACCCTTGGGTCTAGTAACGCCCTTTGGCAACGTGTTAGAATCCCCATGCCTAACCTTGAAGGAGGAGAAGAACTTACTTTGAAAACGAAACCGTCTCCGGCCAACTCAAACAATTTTTTAAAGTCATCTTCCCCACGCTCCTGTGCATTCAATAAGCTTAGCATGATGAGGTCCATGCTTCTTATTAAGCGTTCGTCCCAGGGGTTCTCTGTGCCAGGCTCCCGGAGGCAGTGGTCGTTAATGATGATCCGAGCACCGGGTTTTAGGGCCGGGATAAGATTGCGAAGGATCTGGACGGCGTAAGGGGTTGAATAGTTGTGCATAATCCACCGAAAAAAGTACACGTCAGCACCGTGGATGGGCTGCTCCGTGAAGAAGTCGTGCGCTTGGAATCGGATGCGCTTATCTATTTTGGCGTCTGCGCATATGGGATTTGGTGCGCTCTCGATGGTGCTGGGGAGATCCTGTACTATGAATTTGATGTTCTTGTACGTCTTAGCCAGATGTACATCCACGAAGCCGTGACTGCCTCCTATATCGACAAAGGTTCCGTCGTGAGCGTCTACGTCCGTCAAGTCGCAACCCTCCGATAGGTACCATAGTTCATATCCTTCACCTCCCGTAAGGCTGTTCATAGCCCGTGCCATGCGCTCGGCATGCTTCGGATCCTTTCCGACCGTAACAAACACGGGCTCGAGGTCAACTGTATCGAAGGCGAAATTGAATCCAGTACGAGTAAGGCTAGTCGCTTCGGGATACGCCTTGAGGGCTTTGACTACTTGTGCAGATGCTGGGTAGACGCCCTCGGTATTGAATATTACCCAGGCTTGGAGATCCTGATCCTCGGCTAGTAGCCTCGACGCCGCTGTATGCGCGATTACGCCCGGTTTGACTTCCTGGAATACGCGGTTTGTCATAGCATGTCGTAGCACGCGTGCAAGGTTAATAGGGTCAAGAGAGGTCTTGGTTTGGAGTTCTGAAAGTGTGATGGAACCGTCAAGGGGCACAAGTGTCGCTAGGATATTGTATTAGTGTATCACGCATAAAGGTCTAAGGATATAGATTATACCGAGTCCAAAGTGATTGATAAGTTGTAGGCTTTGGGTGTTAAGGAACTATTTCGTCGGTCAATGCAACGGTAGATACGATAGCTAGAGGAAAGGCTTACATCCCAAGCCATCCAGCGAACCGACTCTCGAGGCCCGACCATGAGATCGTGTAGTTCCTGGGTGGCGTGGATAACTTCTCTGCGGCTAATAGAGATATCGTCAGGCATGACAGGGAAGTCTCCAGGCGCATCCGCATCGAAGTTTGGACCTGGCAGATCGTTGCTTTTGAAGTAGGCTTCAACCTTCTCTGTCTCGGAAGCGATTTTCTGCGCGAGAGCGATCATCTTCGACGAGGTCATCGTGGGTGGAGTGTTATTTTTCCTTTGGGAGCTGGATATTCGAACGGTAGTATTATTTGGTTCATCTCTTTGGAGTTTCTGTTTGTAGTGTTTACTTTCTAGCGTACCTGCTGGCAGATCTAGTGTGTGCCTGGAATTTTGTCTTTTGTGTTCTGTATTCGAAGATGTCGCCGTGGGCGAAATTGGGTGGAGCCAGGCAGCCAACCTGAGCCTGACCATTTTTGCTGCTAGGCAATGGAAAATATAACAACGGTTGCAGTAGTAAATTTTGCGTAATATGGGAACAGGAGTGACGGAAATGAAGTAGGCCTCCACTGTGAATGCAACTATGTATACTAGCAGGTATAAGACGTAGAATAGCGCAAGATTGAACAGAAAATAATAGAGGAACAAGCTATACACAATTAGGAGCATAAAATGCCCCGATACCGACAGGTTGGATCAGGCGGATGATGGCTTAAGAAATGGAGTTGGACTGTATAGAGGATAAATATCTAGTTCTTTATAGACTCAGGAGTCATCATAGGCCAGGATAGTACCAACGTTGTGTAATCGAACCCGAAATCTCAGCTTAGAAGAGGAGAAACAGACCAGGGTAATCGGTGCTGTATTACTCTCGAGAAGCGCTTCTTCCACGAGACAAGTGGTGCCAGGACTCGAAGATTATAAATGAATGGTCAAACTGGAAATCCATATATACCCTGTCAATGAAGGAGGTTAGTAGTATTCTTATTGGCTTGAACTTGTCCTTCGACTAGTGTCTGCTCTCGTTCCCCACGTCTGACTTCCGCAGATGACCTCTCCATTGCCGAATACAATATGAATGTCTCCCTAGATCGAGACCCCGCAACGAGCAGGTTAATATGTTTGATGCTGCATACCTTAAGCGAGGTAAAATGTTTTCCGGTGTCCCCCTTCTAAGAAAAGACTAACGAATGGTTTGTCGACTTAATGATGAGGAGAGAGATCTGTCTAGAGGCGGAACTGGTATCGTCAAGGTTCAAGGTTTGAGCACGGGATGCAATATCCTCCCGAATTAGTAGGAGCTCTTAGATGAGATGGAGTTATGTCTTGGAGAAACTGGTTATAATAAGATAAGACAACTCCAGGGATGTTCCGGACCAGAGAACTGGTTGACAGCTACCGGGGACTTGGTCTTGGGTCCAAGAGGCGTTCGCTTGTGGTGTGTGACACAGCAGGCATGTGAAAAGAACCGTGGTTCTCTTCGCTTTTCGGTACGAGCAACCGGGCAGGCGAGGATGAGTAAAAGTTCGTGCGCACGTGTATTGTCTCCGTAGCAGTAAGGGATTGGAGGAATTCACCCAACGAGGTAGGATCGTGAGAGACACGCAGCTCCTAGACGGCGATTACCTTTCTTCAAATTTGTATAACCCGACGTGTCTTAGGCCATAGCGGCCCAGTGACTTGGTTCTCAACAACTAGAACGATCGGAATCCCGACTACCTGGAAAGCAAGCATAATGGAACGTAGGTCCAAGTATAGATTCCGTTATGTGCCTGTTCTGGCTGGTTGGTCGTGTGTGTTGTTCGGCCGTCGTGCGGAACTGCTGTGAGCTGTTCAGCTGCAGTTATCCTTTTCTTGCCCGGGTGTCTGCACTGCAGTGGGTTGTAACCCCTGTACGTATGTAAGCCTGTTTAGTTTTGTGCGGTGTTTCTACTTACCTAGTGAATCTGTGGTTGATGGTGATTAGTATTCATTTTGTTTAAGTCTGTATAGCTTTAATTGGCAATGAACCTCCACTCAAAAACAGTAGAACTCCCCCAGAGTATGGTTTACAGTAATGGATCTTTTTTATATCTGGCAAAAGGCTATAATAGCCCCATTGGCCTTTCATATAAGATATGAAAGACCTTTCTAAGGTTATATGGAAAGGTCTAGTACCGTATATTGGGTACCTAACGTAATTGGCTGCTTGGGATGCTTTCACATTATAACGCAATACTGTAGTAGGTGGATTGCTAAAACTCCTTAGCCCTATGGCGGAAGTCTTGTAACCGGGAGAAACACCCATGAAGTACGCCACAGGAATCAAAACTTCGGGTTACTCTTTCCAGACAGTGATAGCAATGATCGATCTCTTGACTGCGTCACTTAATGGCCAGAGCGGTACAGATATTATAGGCCAGGCCTTAAAGAAAGCTATATACCTGAGTACGGCAATGTGGATATCCCAGTGGATTTTGAATGAATACCAGCCTGTCAGCTCGATTTCACCTGGGATGTGGAGGGGCTCGGTAGCCCATGAACTTATAAACTTCATGTATAGGACGTATACGGCGTAACGGTCTATTTTAGACTTGTAATTAAAATAGATGCCCTAGATACTCAAGTACTGCAATGATATGTGAATAAGGAACTCCCACATAACTACCTAACCTAGGTATCTAGGTAATATTAAAGACCTTATTATAGATCATCTGGACACCCGAGGCGATTGACGTTTCCACCTCGACTGATTCAAAACGTATTAAATGAATTGAGAAAAGATTATATGGTGCGACTATCTAGCAAGCGCATCTTGATTCGTTAGCTGAATTGTATAATTCATAGACTGGTTGTATCTAACAAGGACCATCTACCAGGGCCGCCAAAAGTTCCCACGGAGCAACTTCATACCGTGATATCTTCCTTGTTACTAAGCGCTCTTGATACGGGACGTATCCAGAAAACACAGCATGGCATTTCGTAACTCTGATTCGCGTAGCTAACTAATTGGCATATAATGTAAAGACTGGCCTTTGGTCTTTACGACGGTCTCAATTTTCGGCGGCATGAAACTGTACTTACTAGACTCTCAAAAAGAAGGATTGTGGAATGAGCTGAAGCTTATTCAGATGGATCAAGTAAAGAAAGAAGAAAATAGAGTATCGAGGATTCCATAGCTGCATCTTATATTACTGATGCCGAATATTACCTCACCTTTGGATTATAGTCCCGGTAGGTAATCTCGTCGTGATACCCTGGGTCCTTAGGTACGTAAGGCACTTAAGAGTATGCTGAGTTACCTGGCTCATTGGACTGATCTTGGATGCTTATCAGTGATCCACAAGCCAATATATTGACCCTGCATATGCCCTAGAAAATAATACTGTGAAGGATACGAAGGCTATTAAAAGGGGTATCCTCTCCCCTATATTAGGGGTTACCGTACACCTGCGTGGCTAGAGGCTAACGCCTCAGGTAAACTAACAATTAATATGTACCTAAATAAAACGTTAGGGGTAGTGTATAATTTAGGTGGCTTTTTCCAAAAAGGGGACTTAATACACGAGTGGCGACCGCGCTTGTTACCCAGTTAGCTACGATGAGGCCGTTAGAATTTGGCACGCCCGTAATGCAGCCCCTGGCAGTTGTCCCCTCGCAAGGAATGACGTTGCAATACTTGGGTAGAGATCAAGATCACTTTGAGTAAAGTTCGAGTATGTATGCCAAGAAAATACATACGCTGTGCAAGTAGAACTTTAGCACACCTAACTATCACCAAACCTGCCGTTCCTAGATAGTTTCACAGCAGATATAGGCACACTACCACCTCGTAAATATGTTGTGAAATATCGTTCGAGACTTGGGGTCATAGGGTATTGGCGACCGGAAGGGTTGAATGTTCTTTAATCCGTCTACTGGGAAAACTGATCATTCAGTCCTTCGGGTATATTTCCGTTCGGGGTTTCCTTCCGGAGGCGATTTTCTCATATTACGCCCGCCCAGTTTGGCTTGGCTAAGAGGGGTAGATGACCTAAAGCCGTGTTTGTCCTTTTTCTACCTGCTGCTTGCGGAATCGCGTTATGATAACTTGCGTTATATCGTTAGCAACGGCAACTGTGCGTATGTGCGCGGTTACTTGCCTGACGTGACAGCAGCCGTTGCTGCATGGGGCTCATTTTGGGGGTAAAAATGTTCACTGTGTACTTGTGTATGTGATAATGATGATATCGGCGATTCTGGATCCGGATAGGCGAATGCCACCGAACCTGGGGGTACCTACAGCGAAAGCTGGTGACGAATCATCGTTCGAAGCCACGGTGTGCTTTTGATTGCCTCGAGCACATGGCGCTCGGATTTCCCGTTACTACCTGTACCCACCCAACCAGGAAAAAAACCTTCAAGCAAACAAAGAGATCCCCGAGACTTTGGTAAGGTGTGGTTGGAGGGGAAGGAAGCAAGAACTTAATCGGAGTGAAAATGTGATATAGTGTTGGTGATGTGAGAAGAACGTTCTAGTCCTCGTGTGTATGTCGCGCGTGTATCGACTAAATGTGCTAAAAGTGGTCAGAATTTCGTTTGACAGGTTTCCGACGCCATCGGGTGTTACCCCTGGTAGCCACATATGATCGTATGTAGCCTGCATCACATGTGATAAAAACATACCTGGTGTACACAGTTCTTAGGGGGTAAGTAGAATTATGTGGTAGGATATCAAGTTCTTTTCCTTTGTTATGTCATTCTAAATATCTAAGGTTAATACATTGGGCAAACCCACCGATAACTCCGTAGGGGTTTGCCTATGCTAGTAGCCAAATTTTATAGACGACGAGGGATTTCTCATACTTAAAGTAACACTTAAGAATTGTAAGCCCTACAGGAGAGGGAGCATCGTGTACGTATACAGTATATGAAAAATGTTTCCTATTCCGGCTATGGATGGTGCTATTCTCCAATGAAAACAGCTCCTGAGAGCAAGGGTGACCAAGGGTGACCAAACGTCTAAAATAAACCAAGTTAATGCCGGTTGGTGCCGTGAATCAATCTCTATATCCTCCTCTTCTCCCAATTATATTCGAATAAAGGCCCATCATGCTAGCCCTACATTTTCAAAACACCATTCTGGTGGGTAGTGGTATTGCAGTTACTACCTAGATATCAGGTTTCTGGCCGTAAACGCAGACGAGTGGCATGTATAGCAACAATGAGCTGTCGTGATATCCTTTTCGCACAGAAACTAGGAATGTTTCAACCTCCTCTCTTCCCCAATGAAGTCCTCTAGTCATCGGCCCCAATGCTATAGCTTGAATCCCGTCTAGAAGGATTTTCTTCCAGTATTGCCCAACATTCTTTAGGGTCTTGTTTGTTGGCCATGTACCGATGGGCACGTGGAAGACGCGTTCGGTTACGTTGATATATCCGCACTGTCGCATCAAAGCAGCTATCCGGCCTTCATCCGAAAGCCTGAAGTTAACGCCGAGACGCTCGAGTCCCTGGTCCACGTATTTCCAGTACTCGGCGACTGGGTGGTCTTGCCGTAGGGTGTTGTTACTACTCATGGGGAAATGGTAGATCTCTTGCAGCTCCAGCCAGCCACCGGGTTTCAAATGTCTGATTGAATAGTATTTAGCTTTGAGACTTAGATTTTAATGGGGAGGCTATGCCTGGAAGGTAACTCACTCGTAAGATGTTTTTAGTAATTGATCCCAATCCTTTATGGCCATGATAGTATGTCGAGAATGTATGTAGTCGAAGTGGTTTAGCGGATGAAGCCACTCGCTTTCTACGTCGTCAACCATGAACCGAACATTGGGCGGTACCCATTGTGGTTGAATAGGGCTTAGGTCGACACCAAGAACATTTGCGCTGGGATACGCATCGCCCACTTGGTAAGTTAGTACTTCGACAGATAAACGATCGTCCAACGGTTGAGAATACTTACTCTCGATCGCCCAGATCCCAGTACCTGTCCCAACGTCGAGTATCTCGTGGGGAGTGTCTCCTATAGGTGCGAAATGTAGTCTTTGACATAGTAGCTTAACCATGGCATGCTTCATATCTTCTCGTTCTTGTTCGACATCGTCATTCGGGAAGTTGTATCGGCCTTCTCTAAACTTGTGATATCTCCTACCGTTCTCAAATGAAAAGTCCCATATACTTGAAGATACCGAGGTCGAGGCAGTTGTTGCTGAATCTGATTCGTACCCGGCATCAGTAACAGAGTCATTATCAGGTTCGGTGATTTCGTCCTCGACCTGGTCAACTGTATCGATAGTGCCTTCTAGTTGCTGAACATTGTGGAATAGGGCATGCGTTTCTCCATACGCACCGCTCTCATCTTGTGACGCCATAGGCGATGGCTGTGGCGTTGGCACGGGGTAGACATTTGCACTAAGATTCTCATTCGTTGGATAGGGTTCTGGACATTTCTCGGCATCATGAATTCCGGGGGGGATCAGTTGTAGGCTGTAGTTCAGCTTGATTGGGATTCCATTGAATCTGGGAGGGCAGGTTGGAAGCGGGCAGGAATATTCAGCAGGTCGATCCTGAGGAATTATACTATTCGCGCGATTGAGAGGAGCCTCTCCACCGATGCTAACGATTCCAGGACCAGATGGAGCGATTGGTGTGGTATTTTTTTCATCTCCTTGAGCTTGAACTGGTGAGAAATCTTTTGGTGTATAATGCGATATGCTCGGATTTAGATGCGCATTGACTTGGTATTGAAGCTTTGGAGAGACAAGAACAGTTGAACCACAGCCGAAGTCTGCCATGATTAACGAATATGTAAATAGATATTCAGATATATTGGAACTTGTCGTTATATGTCATTAGTCAGGTGGTGGATAGTGATCTGAGACATTCAAGCAGCCATGCGTGTATGCATCTGGTCCTGAAGTTATCAGACTGGATCGACCAGCATTATTGAAGGAAAATGGGGGAGCACCCTCGGTTTTCCATTGGCGCCGACAGGGTTCGTTCTTCTCTACGTAGCCACGGCAGCCGTATGACAAGGTGAATAGTACCTAGATGGAATACAATTATTCTAATGTGACTACCAAAGAGATTGGTAGTATTAAACTCGGTTGCCCGCATGAGCACCAGAAATGGTGAATAGGTAGTCTGGATAACAAAGGTACCCGCGTAATGAGCATTGCGATACCGATACACGGCAGCTGGCCTAGAAAGCTAATTCCTAACCTAGGTAACTACGCGAAGTGATAAATAAATAAAATATCTTATGTGGTGATATTTAACGAGAGCTTTTGTTGGTGTTTACCACCGACCTGAGTATCTGCCCCAAACAGCTACAGGATAAAGTAATGATTGGAGATATAATCAACTGGAACGGTATTATAGTATCAATCATCTTCCTTTATGAAAATTTGCGTGTTTGTAATTCTATGACCCCCTAGTTAGATACATAGGGTCTTCCTTAGTTTGTCCTCATCGGTCAGGGGTCAGGGGTTCGGATAGACAACTTAGTTACCCCCACTCACTCCTAAAACAGCGCTGGTGGTCTTCTAACCGGATTCTTTTTTACGCTTTGCCTCTAGGACCGTCATACTAATTTAAAGCATGTGTATGATGAACCTGTAACAAGAGGTTGCTTACGAGAGGATGCCAATACCATTTTCGGACGACCATGTTCGGTTCTAATCGTAGTTGTCCATTGTGATTCCTGATTCGTGCTTCGTGGTCTTGTTCCGTCCGTAAGAAGACGACAATTAGGCGACCAACGAAGTGACATCACGGACCTCGGCTGATAGTTTGCTACACGCTGAAACAAACCGTAGACGGAACAGGTAAATACAGGAACATAAAGTAAGTAATTGGTCATGATGGACAGCTGCATATATTTCTCCGAGATGACAACATCCTAAACAGCTTCCACTTCAGGAACACGGCAATTATCGAATAAGTACGTAGTTAGATATAGTCATGCCCCGGTATCTTACTAACAGCCGTAGTCTACAAAGCTCTGTACTATGTCATCATGATTGATTACAGAATCACAGATTACACCGAACGTAGCGGATGTTAAGATGTAAACATTTCCTTAACCCATCATAAATCTCGACAAACTAGGGAGATCAGGGAGATCAGGGAGATCTGTACTACTAGACTAGGTGTCGTGAAGCTATTGGGTCTACCCATCGGTGGTACCTTATTATTAGAATACCCTCAAGTTTTCTCTTGCTGGAACTTATGAGGGAAAGCCTATGGTAAAAAAAAATAAAAAATAAAACAAGGGCAAAGTGGACTAAAATAACGCAAAGAACCGTAGTATCGATTTATTTCGAAGGATACAAGAACTGGGTCTGGAAATATTCCCTACATGCTGTCCCATTTCTCCGTTGCGTTACCTTCCTAACACGAGTACCCAAGGCCAAGGGACTGGCCCATTATGAAACAGGATCTAACGGCCAAACCAAAGCGTTAGAAAAGAAACGCGCCTCTACGTTAAAACAAATATCTAGGTAGGTAATATATAGGTAGGTAGGCATATTTTATAATTTCGCATTTTAAATTCTATTAACTTTACACACTTGCTTAACTATATTAACTATAAAACATTGGGCCTGCAACTAGGTATTCTATGTTCCCGGAAAGGGACGCGCACTCAGCTTAGTATTGCCACAAGTGTTACCTATCATTTGTACCCAACGAAGCTTGGTTTGGTAACACGACTCTCTCCGCCTCCTCGATATCGCTTTCCATGCATGGCCTTCACCATCGCTGCCACATGCCGAGCTTGCCGTCCCGTGTAGATACGACACAAAGAAGAACAAAAGGGGGAGGAAGAGGGGGAGGGGAGGTAAGAAGGCTTACAGCCCGGGCTTCACGGGCCGTTCTCTAGAATAGGAGAAGAGCTACCCTGCAAAAGCCCCTGAGAGTGCGGGGAATCCCTGATTCTTCCCAACGCCATTTCTTTAAGGATCCCCGCTCCGATGGGCTCTCTTAATTATCATATCATTTTAATCATTGTCGGTTCTCGCTCGGCGTAAAACGCTAGGCACGTGTTTACCTAGATATCTCCAAGGACCAATATATCTTAATCCCAAACCCGAGTCGTGTAACCTCCAACGCAAACAAATGGCGCCAAGTAGGCCTTTCAAGTATTGCGAAGGCGCTCCGTCTTGGAACCCGACGACATACGTGGCTGACGCGGAGCTACACGAGCGCGCCGAGGCACTCCTAGCCAGCGACGATTTCCAGTCCGCTGTCGTCGCCTCCTTCGCGCTACCACATCCGCGCCGCGACCCCTACGTCTACCACGCCATCGTTAGCGTTACCCTGGCCGAAGTCCAACATATCGTTTCACTCGGACGTCAGAACGCCTTTCACGCCTGGTACTTTGAGCCCTCGCCCTCGCTCTCGCCCTCGCCCGCATCCGCGTCTGCATCCTCATCCGCACCCTCCAACGAAGAAAATAACGAGAAATCCGAACAACCCCCACCCTCGACAAAATTAAGAGCTCTTCCACCCCCTCCCCGCCCCGACATCGACGCCTACCTCTCCATCTTCGACCCTGGTACCTCGACCCCCGCCGCCCTCAAGACCTTCCTCTCCAACGCCAAGAAGGGCAGCCTACGCGCCGAGATTGCCGGATACCTGCAGTCGAAGCGGTACCTGCACCCGGCGCTCGCGTCGCAGCTCACCATCCCCAAGCAAAACAAGAGCAAGAACAAGAACACCACCAACAGCAATGCCGTCCCGCCGAACCCCTACCTGACGTTCCTATACTGGAGCTGCCGCAACCTCGAATGGGCCGGCCCCAGCATCTCCTCGACCCTCGCGGGCAACCGCTCGCACCACGTCTTACCCGTATTAATGCACCACTTCGGCTGTGCCTGTCCCAGCCACGAAGCGCTCTCCATCCTGCGCACTCTCGCCGCCGGGCGCGAGGTCCTCGATCTAGGGTCCGGCGGGGGATACTGGAGCTTCATGCTGCGCCAATACGGGGTCCGCGCCGTGCCCGTGGACAGCGCCCAGAGCGAATGGCGCGTAAACTGGGTTTCCGACACCGTGATTGCCGACGGCGCCGAATGGCTGCGCAAGCGGCGACGTAACAAATCGCAGACCGGAGACGGCAAAAACGCCGCAGACCCTGACGAGGGGGTCTTGCTCCTCGTATACCCCATCGTCGGGGGCACCGTTGCCGGCGGCGAAGAAGGTGGTTTCACGCGACGCATGATGGACGCGTATTCCGGGGACACGCTAGCCGTAGTCGGAACACAGAACCACAACGGGTACACGGGGTTCCGGGACATGAGCATGGACGAGTATATGGAGCGCGAGCGTGCGGGCGAGGGTTGGGTCAAGGTTGTGCAAATCGCGCTGCCGAGTTTCCCAGGCAAGGACGAGGCGTTATTCGTCTTCCAGCGTGGCACCAGGGCCCCGACTGGCCCCAGCAACGCCGACGTAGCTAGTAGTCAGGTAGATAATAGCAGTGGTAGTAATCTCAATAAAGACGGTACGTGATTACAAAATGGCCCTCTTCGAATTTTACGTTACTTCATTAGTGTTGTAACACTTTACTTCCTACTGCAGAATCTAGGATGACTTATTCGAAGCGCAACGTGGGTTAGGAAATAGAATAGTAGCTTTGTGACCAGTATTAGACAAATAACCTCTCGATTGTTACAGGCAATAATCTCAAGCCTACACAGAAAATGAACCATATTAAAGCCACGGAATAGACACCGAGGGCTGGGAAGACAACTCTCACCCGAACGTTTATTCTGACATTATCCCTCATTAATATCGGTGCTATTCTGGTAACGGTTTTCCTCCTAGCTCAGACAACGAAACAGTAGCAAATTATCGCCTGCTAGCGAAATCCATCAACTATAACGAGTAGTAGTAATGCAATGCCTTGGGTACTTTCGGTAGGTACCTGAAAAACAAATCGTCCTCTCTCTTCACTTCACAGAGATGATATAGCAACACAATGCTATGCTATTGCAAACCGTCAACACCAAATACTAGACATATCCTAACACTAGAGATTGGAGTGTTAGCGCATAGCTATAGTGGCACTCCAACCTCCCAAAGTCGTCGTTCTTCCTCCTGGAGTTGTGATTCCGGAGATGACGTAGGATTCTACAATTTCTTTTCTGCTGCTATCAACCGTGCTCCGTCGTCTTACATCGCGTTTTGGTTTGTGCCGTCCAAAATTTAATCTGTGTGTCGTAAACCACGGAGGTGGGGTGGGATCCATATGTCGAATTGCTCGGGGGCTTTGGTCTCTTGCTGTGCGGTGCGTGAAACGACGGGAGACGCTCTCGTTTCATTTGGGGGGCCAGAGGTGTCTCTCCACGAGCTGAGCTGTAGCACGTCCCTGGCCTTCGTTTTGGTTGGCTCCTCAAGGTGACGTCGGGTATGTGGCTTCGTATCAGACTGTTCAATAAGCTTCTCCAAAGAACGTCGAAGATGAGGAGGCAATTGCTTGCTAGGGCTCTGATGGCTCTGATGGCCATGCATGTTGGATGCATCCTGGCTCACGGAAGACGATATAGCACCAATGCACTTCTCAGATCCATGGCTGCTGCTTTTAGATTTTTCCTCCCTTTGACGAGCTAATTCTTCCATCATAGTCAACACATTCTCGTTCTCTCTTATCTTCTTTTGGAGCTCGACGAGTTCTTCCTGGGGGGCGCTCATAAGCTGTACAATTAAATCAGCCTTCTCTTTCTTAAGAATCTCAATTCCCTCTTCGAAGTTAACATGGGGAAGTAGTTCCTTCATTTTGGCAATGATAATCTCGTTGCAATTGTTCGACTTTGCACCCGCTTTGGGCTGAGCAGGCGGGACGGGCTCTGCGGCTCTTCTGGTCGGTATAATAGCGGTCGAATGCTTCATAGCTACTTCTTGGTTGACAAGACCTCGGCTAGTCTCGCTGGGGACGTCTGGGCTTTGTTCGGATAACTCAGTAGACTTGACGGTAGGTATGGTGTGACATAGACGACGAATAGGTAGGTGAATCGAATTCAACCAAGCGCTACATTTATCATACAGCTCGGGATTCTTAAGTAGTAACTCAATCTGGCGGTCTTTAATCTCATCCATGACTTGCTATATATTAGCAACGATCACCAGGGGAAGTTCCTTGGTATACTTACAGCCCACAATACTTTTTATCATCGTCTCGGCTAACCCAATATGAGCTAGGGAATGATCATATATGGCTACCGATAAATAAGAGGCAGGGACCTCTAGTCGCCTTTGGATGACGCTGAGGTGATTTGGATTAACACCAGGAGGAACATTTACTCCGGGAATATACTTGCTGATTTCTCCGAACAGTCGATTCACAATTAGATGTGTGATGTCGGCTGACTCTTTTGTCCACTTCAACTCATCCCAATCCCTGCATCGTTCTCCGTATGGTTTCGGGAGGCCAAAGTACTTGAAAATCGTATCCGCAACTATGGCCGACGTCGAACGGTGTTCCATAATATTGAAAATTTCTTGACAGTCTCTATAATCGGGGTGATCATTTTTAAGAAACATCGTGAATGCAGCTCTGGCACTTCGACCAAAAGGAAGTGCCCAGTATCCAGGCCAAGCAGTGAACGAGTCGTATATGAGGTGCTTTATATGTTTTTCCTGCGATGCCCTATTCCCACCAAAAGCACCTCCCAGGAACTCAAGTCGTGTCTCGTCCACTGCCTTCGTAGAACTCAATCCTAGATTCTCCCACTTCTGTCTGAAGTAGCTCAATGGTTTGTACTGACGGGGACCAACCAGCTTCTGCCACTCATCATTCGCAGCGTCAAAGTTGAGCGAATGGTCCCCATGTACAGGGGAAAATCGGCCTGCGAGGATATTGTGAATTTTTACTTTAAAAGCCACAATAGCATCTTGCTGCTGCCGGGAAGGTCTCAAGGGGCCAGGAAACTTGCCATCTTTCTCCACGTGAAGGTGGTCCCAGTCAATGAAAGGGCATGACCAACTCGAAAAGCTATCGACGAAGTCCTTTGAAAATATTGCACCAAATTGTCTCGCGAGGAATTCTGTGCGGTCAGCACGCACTTTTCCAGCCGGTGGTCGACAAAAGGATGGATTGACCATCCATCCCGCGGAAAACAGAGCCGGGGTAATGACGACAGCATCAACATGGTTTCCAAGTACCTCACGGATTCTTTCACTCGTTACTCGACGTCTAGAATTATTCTCCTCGAAGAAAACATCTTGCTCTAGCGTAGTGAGACCACAGATGATAACGGTTAAAGGAAGATCCTTCTCCTTAGCAATCTGAGCCTTGTCCGAAAGGGCCGTAAGGAAATCCTCTATGAGCCTTTCAGTTGAAGTCTCAACCTTGATATGGTCGTCTCTTTCCTGGACTCTTCCGCGACCGTCAGTGTACGAGGAGGATACCGCGGCAACGTTGACCAGGCGACTTTCCTTGCCGTGGAGATAACGTTGGGGATTACTCTTCACGATACCGACAATATCGCACTGGGAGAACCACGTCTGTGATTTCGGAGGGGTTTCTCCGCAGAGGAGCGCCTTGAAGGCTAAGAAGTCAGCAATGTGCCAACCGAGGTCATCAATTCCTGCACGGTCGTGGGGTACAGCGCAAAGACCAACCACTCCAGAGTTGGGATTGATATCTGGAATGGTGTTTGAAACGAATGTGGCATCCAATACTTCCCGACTCGCATCGATATTGACGGGAATGTACGTAGCAGCAGATGGTGCCGGAGGCCTATGGGCAGACACAACTGACTGATCTGAAGCAGACATCGTAATGGGAAACGTAGTTAGGTGATGTTAAATGTAGTGATGGGTCTAGATAAAAGTTCCAAGTTAGCACAAGTCACTAAAAACAGCGTAGAATGATACGGCAGCATGAAGTTGAGAAGTGAGAGTGTTAATTATGGAAGGGTATTTACCTACCCTAGCTTAACTTATGAGGTTATAGAAACAGTAGATGGAATAAGGGCGCAATAGTTATGTTTCTGTGTCGTATCTTTGGCATCAAATTAAAGCGTTGATCGAAATGAAGGCCAACTTATGAATCAACTGCCGGGTTGCGAGGAGAACTTTGGAAGATGGGCCCAGCGTAGATGGAGATACTTTTGCTGACGAGGGATTTTATTGCAGAGAGGAGCTACTTGTATAAATTATTTTTTCTCCATATCTGGCAGACATGCGGAAAGTAGAAGTAAACCAAAGAAGTAGAAGACGTAGGTAGATGGGTCTCTTTGGAAGTTGGAGGAAAGGAAATGAGTCTTATGGTTTTTTCTTTAGAAACTCTCGGAACAATCCTTTAAGTGAAGGAAATATGTACACGGAGATAGGCTAGTGCTACTGCTCGTTTTTCATTTGTTATTTCTATGTTGCTAGGAAACTACCTACTACCCGGGATGCCTACAGGGGGAGAGCATAACCGTAAGGCAGGTACACTTCCATATATACAGGTATGTATGTCTGCAGATGCGATCAATATAGTACCTAGTATGTATGTACATACATGTAGGCACTGGTTGGTTAGGTACCTCATTCAATCTGTGCTAATAACAATATCAAAGGGTCCGTATGTACCTACCTAGGGTCAACAACAGCAATAAGTATTCTGCGAACTAGAAACTGCAGAGGTAGGTACATATATGATTGCTTCATTGCTCCGTGTCAGTAACCATAGTTATGATTAACACATTATGTACCTACCTAGGTAGCTTCAGTGATTTTCGTATTGTTTAGGATGTGACTCTCTCCCCCTTCCTTTTCCATACGCAGATGCCTTGTGTCCCATTCGACTCTGAATCGATTCCTTCGTTGCCAATCGATCTGAATATGAAGATAACGTCTTTGTCTTCCATAAATAAGTTATCACTCGCCGCCTTACTCATTACCAAACCCCATTTTATAAAAACATGCTTTCTAACTCTACATTGTTTGGGTGTGAAGAGAAGTTCATGCTTCAAACCTGCCTGGGCTGCCGGATTTATATCAAAGCACAAAGAGAGTGCGTCTTGTGTGTTGTAGCGTGGGGGTAGCCTCAATGAGGGAGCACTATTCGTAGCTAAGCTGTGATAGCCATATAAGCCCAGTTACTCTGGTATGCTCGTAGAGTTGGCGTTTGTAAAAGTTATCTAGGTCGACTTCCCATATAGCGGGCTAGATATCGAATTCACCAGACGGCTTAAGTCCGCCTTCGAACACGCAGTTGGAAGGTGGTTGCCGTAGAGGGAAAATAAATATATCCAGATCGAAATCGAAGCATGCCTTTGAAATTCCGCCGGTAAGGGCAAGGGTAACTGCAAAGAGTTCTAGCGCCACATAGCATGATTCTCGATCAATCGGAAGGAGAGCAGGTGGACTCGTGAACAATCACCAAAGCGTCACGAAGTTATAGCTGGCATTGGGAGGACATGGATCAGCACCCCCAAATCATCAAGTGTGGTCAAGGTACTAGAAAAGTGAATAAAGAAGAACCTATGCCTAGGGTATGTCTATTTTGAGGTACGAGCTACAAAAGTTCAATGATGTGAAAGGGATTCCTCTTGGACCAAATGCACTTGGCAAGATGCTTTCATAATGGTTTACGCCCATACAGTGATTTATAAATAAACGCCAAGTGACATCTGAACAGGCGGGGTCGAATTGTGGTATTAAACTTCATTGGAATGGGATTTGGAGGTGTCCAGGATAGTATATAAGGGGTAATTCAGGGAAAACTCTACTTAGGTAAGTATATATATATATATATATATATATATATATATATATATATATATATGTGTGTGTGTGTGTGTGTATCTATTCATCTGCTTATCAAGGAGCATAGAGGCATATTCTATTAGGTGAAAATCGAAGAATATCTATACTACGATGTCTCGTGAGTACCTACACCAAGATAGTTTTATGGTAGGTACCTACCTAGGTATGTAAGACTGAGTGGCATTATATTCAGGGTTAATCACGAGTAATCTTAGATCATATCAGTGCTTCAGTTCAAAATAGACTGATAATTTCACTACACCGCCCCAATTTCCAGAGCGCGGATCCATCTTTACGATCGTAAAAGGGTTCTTGATTAGGACACGTGATTGTTGGAGGAATGTACATGCGTAAAAGGGGCTCACGCTTTGACGGTTCCTCGGATCATTAGCTACAGCGCGCCCGAATACGACGGGGCGGGGGTGATCCCCGCCTGATCCCTTGTATCGCACGTCTCGAGATATTTATCATCACTAACCTAGGTACTTTAGGTAGATACCTGCTTGATATAGGTATCTTAATGGGTGCTATCTCCCGTAGGTATAAAGACGCGATTTTGAGATATCATCAACTGAGTACCTAGGACATATATATACCGATATACCTAGGGCTAGGTAGCAAATCTCTCCCGGGCACTCACCACAAAACTTAAAGTTAAAACCAGGGCGCGCATCATGAGGTTTCTCAGTGGCCTAGCCATAATATCTTGGGCTATACGAATCTATGCCGGGGATGCTGGAGGAACGCCTGACATAATCGCTGAACATAGCAAGAAATCCGTACAGAGCATCGTTACTTGGGATGAGCATTCATTATATGTGAGAGGGGAAAGGCTTATGGTTATGAGCGGTGAATTCCATCCATGGAGGTTACCAGTACCGTCATTATGGCTTGACGTTTTTCAAAAGGTGAATTTTTCATTCTTTTCTCAAGTGAGCTGATACTTACATTAATAAAGATCAAGTCGTTAGGGTTCAATTGCGTTTCCTTCTATAGTAACTGGGCCCTTCTAGAAGGCAAACCAGGTAATTTCTCGGCTGAAGGTGTATTCTCCTTTGAACAATTTTTCCAGGCTGCGACTCAGGCTGGTATCTATCTTATAGCAGTAAGCACTCCCCTTTACATATAATAAATTAATAGCTAATCAGAGCCAGCGACCTGGGCCTTATATAAACGCCGAAGTAAGCTTTGGTGGATATCCCGGGTGGCTTCAACGTATCAAGGGGCGCTTAAGGACGCTGGATGAAGACTACTTAGCGGCTACAGAAAAGTCAGCCTGGATGCCGCCATAAAGCCTTTTTTTAGCTAACTTGGATAGTTACGCCGCTCAAATTGGTGCCATTATCGCGAAAGCCCAGGTCACGAACGGCGGTCCTGTGATATTATATCAGCCCGAGAATGAGTACACAGCTGGCATTTCTATCCCGCTCCCCAATGGGAAATACATGCAATACGTAGAGGACCAGGCACGAAACGCGGGGGTTATTATACCTTTCATTAGTAATGACGGACTGCCCCTGGGGAATTACGCCCCGGGGACAGGGACAGGTGCGGTAGACATCTACGTGAGTTACGCCGAACAAAATTATCGCCCTTGCATGTATCCTAACGAGCAATAGGGACATGACGCATATCCCGTTCTCTTCGACTGCGTTAGTAGCCGTATATCCATGATAAGACCAATGCTGATAATGTAGCAAAACCCATCCATCTGGCCGCCATTAGCTCTATCGGGAATCTATCACCAGTTACACGAGTTGCAGAGTCCGTCCGCCCCTTTCTCGCTCCTAGAAGTTAGTATTTTGGCTTTCCTTACCATCTAAGCTATAATGGCTGAATCTTTTGTCAGTTCCAAGGCGGGTCCTATGACCCCTGGGGGGGTTCTGGATTGGAAAGTTGCGCGTCGTTTATCAATCATGAATTCGAACGAGTTTTCTACAAAAACAACCTTGCTGCAGGGGTAGCTATCCAGAACATATATATGGTTAGTCATGATTGAGCCATTTTCGCGTCTTTGCTGATTTATGCTAGATTTTCGGCGGCACAAACTGGGGTAATATTGGATATCCAGGAGGATATACATCTTATGACTATGGAGCGGTAGGAAGCCGTCCCTATCCGTGAAACTAACGCTAATTAGATATATTATAGGCTATAGCAGAAGACCGATCTATTAGGAGAGAGAAATACTCAGAATTGAAGCTTGAGGCCGAGTGGCTGAAAGTATCACCGGATTACTTGATTGCGGAGCCCGGGACTGCCCTAGCATTGACATATGCTGACAACGCTGCAATTACGGTAACTCGACTCGCCGGAAATATCTCAATTGGTAGCGGGTCGTTCTTCGTTGTTCGTCATAGCGACTATTCTAGGACGGCTTCTGACAACTACACGATGAAACTGCCGACACTAAAAGGGGATATATCGATCCCCACGTTGTTTGATAAACTCACTCTCCACGGCAGGGACTCGAAGATTATAGTTACCGACTACGATGTCCGAGGAGTCAAGCTCCTATACTCAACTGCAGAAATCCTAACACACCAAAAGTTCGAAACCTCGACTGTCCTTATTGTGTATAGTGGACCAAATGAAATGAATGAGCTCGCCTTACAGATTGACGATACTCCTCAAGTAAGAGCAAGCGATGCCGTTAAAGTAAACAGGACGGATAGCTTCGTAACTTTGGCTTGGTCTACACCCAAAGCAAGAAATATCGTCAAGATTGACGATTTTTACATCTATATTCTAGGTAAGTAGTCCCATTTCGCCCACGTGATAAAAAGACTAATAGGGGCGTAGATCGGAACTCCGCTTACAATTATTGGGTGCCCAAGATCAACAAGTCGTCGTCTCTAATTGTCAATGGGCCGTATCTTGTCAGGTCGGCCTCTTTCGATGATGGCGAACTATCTCTTTCCGCGGATTTCAATAGGTCGACTGCTGTTGAAGTTATCGGGGCCGCACAGAGCACAGCCGTCCTTAAAATTAACGGCAAGGCAACCGAGTTTAAGATAGAAGAAGGAAGAATAATAGCTGAAGTTTCGTACGAGTTTCCATCGCTCAATATACCAGAACTGTCTGGACTACCCTGGAAGTATATCAATTCGCTTCCCGAAATCCAAGAAGATTACGACGACTCTACGTGGTTGGCAGCAGACCACGAGTCAACAAACAATTCCTACCAAGCCCTGCAGACGCCAACCTCCCTCTTCGCTAGCGACTATGGATTTCACGCCGGGGTCTTACTGTTTAGAGGCCATTTCACCTCCAAAGGCACCGAGAAGTCTTTTAAACTCAAAACACAAGGCGGCAGAGCCTACGGTCATTCAGTCTGGTTAAACAGTACCTTTCTAGGATCGTGGATAGGCAGCGCCAACGCAGCGAGCTATGAAGCAAGCTATAAGCTTCCAACTCTTTCAAAAGGGGCATTATATGTCTTTACTGTTGTAGTTGATAACATGGGATTGGATGAAGATTTTATTATAGGCATCGATATGGGTAAGGCGCCCCGCGGAATCCTCAACTACCGCCTCTCTAGTTCGATATTTGATAGCACTCCTATATCCTGGAAAATTACTGGCAATATCGGCGGCGAAGACTACGTCGATCGCACCCGTGGTCCCTTGAATGAAGGAGGCCTTTTTGCTGAAAGACAGGGCTACCATTTTCCGCAACCCCCAAGTGACGCTTTCACGTCAGGATCACCATTCTCAGCTCCGGGAAAGCCAGGTGTATCCTTCTATACCGCGTCGCTCTCACTAGACTTACCCTCTACTTCCTACGACGTTCCACTCTCTTTCTCCTTCGGTAGCGGCTCTGGTGGAGTTGTGCGCATTCAGCTGTACGTGAACGGGTGGCAATTCGGTAAATACATACCCCACATTGGACCTCAGACGCGATTCCCGGTCCCGGAGGGGATTTTAAACTATAACGGCGAGAATTGGATCGGACTAGTGATATGGCGTATGGAAGAGGGTGATGACGCGTCAGCGCTCGACATTAAGCTCGAAGCTGGCGAGCCGGTTTTAACAGGTCGCAACCCGGTGGTTTTGGTTGAGAGTACGGCGTGGTCGCAACGCCAGGGAGCTTACTAGTCACTACATAGGTTCCGATTCAGGCTCCTGTAAAGCAACACCAAACAATCATATATCGTCCAGGCTTTGTCTTGGGAAAATTCCGTGCTACCAGACCGTTTGATATGATCAAAATTATGAGTTTTCCCGCATCACTGTATTCAGTAGACATATTAAGGAAGGCCTGCTCTTAGTTTGTTAATATATTGAGGCTAGTTCCTATATCAAGAAAAATTAAATAAAACTGCTATCCGAAGAATACGAAAATGCATATAGCCCGCGGGGTTCATATGGTCAAAATGGCCTTCCCCCCTCGTCCTTTCAAAGCCCCAAAGGCACCTGGTAGCTGAATTCCGGCAGGCCAGCAAACTGAGGGAATGAATTTCCCGTAGCCTGGTAACGCTCCAGGGGTAGAAAGCTTTCTAAGCTAGACTTGACGCAACCAGTCTTCTCTAACGCTCGGCCTTCAAACCGGTCTTCGATCCACTTGAGCCAAGTCTGTCTTGTAGCATCTAGAGTAGGCACATGCCACGTCCCATTAACAACCAGGTATTCTAAATCTCCGCTAGGGACGGCTTCGCAAGTCGTCTGGACGGTCGCAGCCGTGGCATTCTCAGGGATATAATAATCTTCTGTGCCGTGGATAACAAGGAGTGGGCCCTTGAAGGGTTTGCGTCCTGCATCTGCTAATCTACTATACGCGTCGATGTACCAGGTCTTGTCGTAATCATCCTGGATAATCTTGTCGCCCGATAGGAAAAGTTGTGTAGAAACGCCGATTCCGCCTTCAACTTCTTGCAAGAGCTTCGCTCGCGCGATACCCAGTGGGGTCAACCACGTGCTAATATCGAAGTCGGGGAATATGCCAGGCAGAATCATCCCAATCCAGGGCAATATGAATCCCAGTTCGCCGATAAAAGCGTTCGTGGTAGGGCTTACGGCGATTGTACCAAGGTATCCTTTCACTAGCCCCTTAAATTCGTCGTCGTCTTTGGCCTCGAGGACTTCAGCAACACCCCATGCGACGCCGCCGCCCTGGCTGTGGCCAATTACCACGAAACGGTCGTCCAAAACGTCAGGGAAAGCCTCTAGTGATGCCTGGAAGGCATAGAGAGCATCGTGACCGGACACTTGCGACATTAGATATTGGTGTGGGATCTCGCTGCCATCCCAAGACTTATGGACGCCAAGGCCGGCGTAGTCGGGCGCAACGACCGCGTAACCTGCGAGAGCTAGGGTAAAGGGTGCTGCCTGTCCATACCAAAGCGCTCTGTGTGTAGAAGGGCCGGCAGAAGCGAAAAAACCTTCTGTGCCATGTGTCCAGAGGACAGCTGGTGCTTTGGCGGATGCGCTCCCGTTCTCCGATTGGAACTTCTTAGGAGTAAATGGCCAGAGGATATAAGCCGAAGCCGGGACCACGGTTCCGTTAAGATTTGTAGTTGTGTATAGAATACGCGAGAGCGCCGTGTTGGGGGGAACCACAAAAGACGACGTGTTTGTGAACTCTTGGACTTTGAGAAGTGCACCAGGAATTGGCGTCCCGGAAAGTGGTGGGAGCTCGTAGAAGCTGTCCTCGGAAGGGCCACCATTGGCGAGTTGGGAGCGGTCGAAGTTGATGGCAATGTTGATATTGTTAGCTGCTTCTGAAGATAAATTCGCCGACTCTATCTGTGAAGCTGATAAAGCAAAGCTAGAGTTGAAACCTGTGGACTGCTCAACATTCAACGGTGCTTGAGCCTCAACAAGCGACGCCGTCAAAGCGACGGTAGCTAGCAAGGCTTGTAGAGAACGCATCGTAGCTGTGTCTTTTCAAGTCAGTTCTCGCTTCCGAGTTGTCCTTGGTATCACACATAATCTAGAAGATGCAAGGCGAGTTACGGCCATGATTATATATGCGAAAATGAGTATGCTATGAATTAGTCATGACAGTTATTGACACGGATCTGCTATTACCTGCTCTAGCACTACATTTCATACCATGATGATCAATAGCTAGGGAAAGTGGACAGGAAACGAAACTCCACGGAAACCCGTGGCCAAGTAGTCAGGCGGTCAAGTGGTCATGATGGGAAAGATGCTAACGTAAAAGCGCCGGGAACTTTACTTGTGTTGGTGATGTTACGGTTCTTCACGGACTTAAATCCGCTAGAGGCCGGGCGGAGTTAGAACGCCTCCTGACTTCTTAGCTGACAAAGCGTCAAATGCCAGGGTAAATGGGGCGTGATGTTACGAATGTTACGGAGGATTCATCCGCGATATGCTTATTATCTAGGTCAGGTACTTAAAATTTGCTGACGAGTATCATTAGTCTACCTCTAGTCAATATATTTATTGCTGATGTATCCAAGTTAAAAAAATTTCAAATCTCGTCTTGCGATACTCAAACGATTGCTAGAACCTAGAGGATGTATCTACGTCATTGGACGACTGGACATGGCGCAGGGCGCGCGTTTGACAAGCGGGGATATATCAGACATATAAATTTTCCAAGAGTTTCAAGGGACCGAGTGTGGATGGGAAATGTGATAAGTTAGATCCTTATTCCAGACAAGATTTACTTATAAGAAAATTACCTCCAAGCTGTCAGCGCTTGAACAACATGTCTGAATCTGTATCTGCCGACGATTTCCCAAAGCCGACGACCATCACGGGAGGCTGTCTATGTGGCTCGATCAGGTATAAGGTCGACTTTCCGAAAGACCACGACTTTTTGAAAGGGGTGAGTAAAATGCTCCGCCAAAGTCCTTGAAGGACATGACTTGAATATGTCAAGGCGTCAAATTCGACGTGGAATTTATAAACCTAACCTAGGTAATCGCCTCGCAAGACAGGCGATAACCAATTTTATAATACACGACTGTCATAAGAGACACCAACTAACTGACCTCGATCTAGAGCGGAAGCTGTCAATGTACACAATGCCGACGGAACACAGGCGCTCTGATATTCATGGCGCATACTGCTCCGCTCAGTGGCTTCACGTTCCTAACATCCACGGAGACGTTGAAGAAATTCTACGCGACGCCGGGTATTCAGCGCGCATTTTGCGCGAACTGCGGAAGCCTTTTATATTGGCGGGATGAATCGCTTGAAGATGTTGAACTTGCGGTAGGATGCGTGGATCCCGAGTATCTATCCGAGTTTGGATTTGCGCTTGCGAATTCTTCGGGGCACAACGTGTGGTGTCAAAACGAGATTGAGGGTATTACAGACCATTTTCTCAAGAGAGGAATAAAATGGTCGACGAATAGCGGAAGCGCCAAGATGTGAGGCATCGTAGCCACCCAAAGACCTAACCGGTTACATAGAGGCGTATATTAATATGGAATATCGAAACTCGTTTGTTTTCATGCTGTAATAATTGAATGGGCGTATTAATCCTTGTGCATCTTAACTCTAATGCGAATTATTACGTCAGGTCTAGCAATAGCGGGAAAGATGGATCGCACCGCCAATCAAAATGTGGGAGCCCCGCTAATTGAGCTTGGCAACATATACCAACTTTGCGCAATTCCTTCACATTAAGGAGTCATCCAATAAGCATCAGTGGTTTAGTGGTAAAATCCATCGTTGCCATCGATGGGCCCCGCGTTCGATTCGCGGCTGATGCATTTCTTTTTCTGTTCTGTACTGGAGCTGCAAAATTATTTTTTTTCTCGTTTTTCATACGAGACGTACCTAGTTAAGCATACTGTCGCAGAGGTTTGGCATGCGATACCATCCATGCGATGGGATTTTTCCTGTAGCCCGAAAATTTTTAATTTTTTTTTTTTTGGTTCCTCAACCCGTTTACATTCTAGGTTTTTCTTTTCTTGGCGTGGAAACTCGTTCGTGGATAATCAAGCTGGACGCTGTATTCAGTGCTCTCTATATTGTAACTAACCTAGGGATTTAGGGGTACATATCCGTATAAGCTAACGTTCACTAACAGGTACCTAGGTAACGTTAATGTAATGCGAGAAACCAGCCTGGTGTTTATGTTCGTGGGATTGATTTTATATGGAAGTGTTTTCAATCTCTTTACCGAGATGCCGCACAAGATCGCGTACTAGAACATCTAATTGGAACGTATAATTATATCAATCAACTCATCATTCTCTGCATGTTATATGTACCTAAGTGGTAGTTATATATTTCACATAAACACATTCATCTCAACACTCATGTCCGCTTGTTTACGTCTCCCCTACCCCCGTCTTACAAAACGAGAGCAACGACAGCCAACAGACCCAGGCTCAACGAAGCAGCCTTGGCAGAACCGGCGGTAACCACCGATCCGGTAGGGTAAGCGGTCGAAACCGAGCATCCGGCGCCATCGCACACGACAGCCGTGTAGCCATTGCCGGAGCTGGCCGTGGGTGCGACGGTGGCAGCGCTGTATGTGGGGACGGTGCCGTTGGTGTTGCCGTTGTTGAAGCTGCCCTTGCCCGTAGGATAGACGGCGACGGTTAGGGTGGTGGACACGTACTGGACGCTAGGGGATGAAGAAGAAGCGCCAGGGGTGTTCGCATTCGCGGCGGGGTAGCTAGGCACGGCAGCAGCTTGGACACCGTTAGAAGGCGAGGCCTGGTTGTTGTTACTGTTGTTACCGTTACCGTTGCTGTTGCTGTTGCTGTTGCTGTTGCTGTTGCTGTTACCGTTATTATTACCAACGGGGTAAGAAGCGACACCGGATGCAGTAGGCTGAGACTCGGCCGTAGTTTCTACGACAGTGGGGACAATGGTGGTCTCGATTGCGACGGTCTCGGTGGTGACGGAGCCGACGGGGCAGTTTGTCACGCTGGGCGGGCACTTGGTGATGGTAGTGATGCGCGTGCTGTAGATTATGCTCGTGTAGGGGACGGTAGTGGGAGCCTGCGTGGGCTTCTCGGTCTCGGTGACGGGGCACACGGTGGTGTACAGGGCAATTGTCTCGGTGACCACAGAACCCTTGGCGGGGCAGTTGGTGATGGTGGGAGCGCACGACGTCACGGTGTAGACAGTAGTGGAGTACACGGTGCTAGTGGTGTACTGCGTGACAGAGGCGCTGCTAGTAGGGTAGGGCGATGAGGTTGCGCTCACAGACCGCGTCTCTGAGGCACTGGAAGTGACTGATACGGTAGGGTAGCCACTGGCGCTATAAGAGGACGAGTTGGTGGACGAGCTGGTGATCTCATCGGGAGGGCAGTCCTCCTCGGAAGATGTAGCAGAGGCGGTGTAAGAAGAGCTGGTGATTGTAGAGACGGTCGAAAGAGTGCTGCTGCTGCTCGTAATAAGCGAGCTTGTCGAGGACTCCGTGACAGTCGCGACGCTGGACGATGTGCTGTCGGTGCAGGTCTCGCTAGCGGACGCCGAGTTGCTAGAGCTAGGATCGTAAGAAGCCGACGTCGAAGATGTGCTGCTGCTGGTCGCCGAGCTGGAAGTCGAGGAGCTAGTTGAGCTGAATGAGCTAGAAGCTGAGGAGCTGGTAGACGTGGCAAGGTAGCTTGAGCTGGAGATGCTGCTCGATGTAGCAACAGAGCTGGACGTAGAAATGCTGCTGCTGGTGCTGAACGAAGAGCTCGAGGTAGATGTGGTGCTGACGGTTGAAGAAGTAGAAGAGCTAGTGGTGCTAACAGTAGACGAGGTGGAGGAGCCGGTGGAAGAGCTGGTAGTAGACGAGCTCGTAACTGAGCTGCTAGTGGTAGCAGGCTTGCAAACATCTCCGTCACAGCCACCACACTTCAAGGCCTCAGAAACCAAGTTGTAGTAGTTCTTTCCGGCGAGGTTCTTGTTCTGCGAAGCATAATAAGCATCCCACAACATGGCACCACCGAAATGCTTCTTGTTCTTAAACGCGCAAATTAGGTTCTTAGCCTGCGAGGCCGTGATGTAGCCGCTGCCAAGTAGGCCAACAGCGGCAGGGGAACCAGGAAGACCGATGAAAAGCTCAGCGGCGTTGTTGACACCACCGGTGATGAAGCTCTCCCAGTCGTCGTAGTTAAAGCCAGTAGACCAGGCCTCGCAAGAGGGGTTGTTGTAGAACTGAATCCAGATCTTGTCGAACTGAGCCTGCTGAAGGATAGTCTTCATCTGGAAGTATTCAGTGGACTGGGGGCATTGAGGAGCAGCAGTGAGGATAATGTTCTTGCGGTCAGCGGTGATGAGTTCACGGAGATGGTTCACCATCTTGACATATGGCTGCTGGTTGCCTGATAATATCGGTTAGTAAACATAGATACACTAGCAGTCTCGAGTTTTAAGGTTCCCTAGGGGGAAAAGGGGGCAAGAAATAAAGGGGGTAGGTCTTACTGAACTTAGTCTCGATATCGAAATCGAAACCGTCAATGGTGGTGTGCTCGGTACTGCTGATATCAAATGGTCGGGGTCCCTTGTAACCGCTCTCGAAAGGACCAAACGCCTTGTAAAGGAACTCGGCGAAATCGGTACCAGCTTTTTCAGAGGAGAGGGTGTAGTTGCTTGAGGAAGTGAATTCTCCTCCGATAGAAAGCAGCACCTTCTTGCCGAGCTGCTGGCACTTCTTGATATCGTCCTTGATGAAAGAGCACGAGCTGAGAAGCTTGGAGTTCCGGTTGTTATTGACGTAAACCTCAGCCGCGCAGTGAGCAGCGAAGTTAGTGCCCGGGTAGCCGGTGCCATTTCCATTTTCAGGCGAGTTATTCACAAAACCGAGAGTAACATAGTCGATGCTATCAGACTCGCAGTGCTTTCCGAGGGTCTCGGTGTCAGGTCCTGATTGCCCCTGTATATAGGAGTAAGTATATATAAAATATATTTGATAGCAAGGTATCATACCCAGTAAGCATTAAGCTTATAGTCCTTTGTATAAGTAGCAAAAGCAGAGGAAGCCGAAAGGGCGGCGGCCAAAACAGAATTCTTCAGCTGCATCTTGGGCAAGGTATTAAGAGATTATGTGATACGTAAAGATCGTAAAGTGGCCTAGGCCGTAATGAACGTGATCGTCAAGCTACTCAACGAAAGGACGCAAACAAGATGTTTGCCACGGCTGGCTATGATGCCGTTTCTTGTCAACTCGACAGATAGTGATGAGGAAGAAGGAAAAGGAACGAGAGACAGAGGGCAGCGTGGTTATGAATGAAGTACAACCGTTCGACCCGGACCATTCCCGTCCCAGTTAGGGGTCGACTATCCTGCATAGTGACAGCCGCACCCTAGAGTATAGTGAGGGCCTACGACGTGTGACTAAAATTTCAGACATGAGATAGGCCGGTTCTAGTTGATGCCTACTCATCTCCTGCCTAATAATTTCCCCAAGCCTCATGAAGTGAGATTGGGATATCCCGAACGGGACTTCGCGCCGAAGGGACCCATGATACTATGTAGAGTCATCGCCCGATAAGTCCCAACACACAGAAGCATGCAGTACTACTAGAAGTAGGAAGGGCATCAAATTCAGGAACAAGCATAGCGCCCAGCCTAGAACAGGCCCTAAGCGTGGTTAACAGGGTTGACGGGGAATAGTAATTGGTTGGGTGCGAGGACCGGACTATCGAAATCCAACTTTACGGCGCAGCGTGCCGCCTATAGGTCGATGAACGCCCTTACGCGGAGATCGATTAAGATCTAGGCAGACTAGGTCAGGGGTTCACTTTCTCGTCGGACCATTTGAGGCTCGCTTAGATCGAGTTTGTTTAATGGGGAATATCGTGATGAAGAAGAAAAGATCATCACCACTAACAACGACATGCGAAGAATAAGGCTATAATATAAACCAACACCCTCCGACTGTAATTCAGAGCAAAGTCTTTTTCTTTCGGTTACCATCATAAATCATGATTCTTTTTATTTTCTCTCCAACTACGATGCTTCGACTCCCAAAAAGCGGCTTTCATCCCGTTTAATATACCTCGAAGGGGGATAGATCTATAAGATAGGTCAGGTGCTAAAGAAGTTCGTTGGCCTAGTCGAGTTCTCGAGCTTGGCTAAGTTAGTAGCGCCCAAAACTCCACAGGCGAAAAAAAGAAAAACAAGCTTCTCGTCCCCTCAAGCCGCTCCTAGTGTCGGCCATACTTAGGTAGGCAGGTATATAACGAGCAACGTTCTAGGTAGACGGTGACGCGGTTTGCTCATATTTCGTTCGAAATGCCCAATACGGACTTTCAGCACCCGTCAATCCCGTTATGATGACGCTTCCCTAGTTCACCGCACGTGTTCATCACAATGGGACTCGGCTTTTGACACCTTGATAGGTCATCTCCAATTCGGTTTTTAACACTCGATAGATTATTTCTGATTAGCGCTTTAAATTTAACGCATGAGGGATATATCCGCGAAATAGAGGCAATGGAACTCTTAGTCCGGCGCGTAGGATTTGATATCTGTAAAATTACCTGACTTAGGCTTAGACAGACACATCACAATCGTGTATTTCTTCCTCGGCTTTTAACGCGCATAACCCAATTCGTGCGATGCATTCGGTTCCTTGCCGAAAGGAAAAAAAAAAAAAAAAAAAAAACCTACGTTGCATCTATCACATCGTTGCCCGACACGTTTCTCTGGCACAGGTTAAAAATGGCACAGTATTTTATCTGTAGACACTGTATTCATACAACACACCAAAGACGCATACAGTCCCTCGAGAATTTAAGTACCTAAATTATATAAGAGCCCATAGTTTCGTTCATTATCATATGCAAAGCCGATTTTACTTGCGTAGTTCCGTTATTCCCATGAAGGACTGCGCCTCCTACCCTCTGTTTGGAGTATGACCTGTTTTTTTTTTTTTTCATATACAACACCAAGATGAATTCATATAGCCGATAAGAACGATCGAACACGATTTTATACACATCCTCATTCCCCAAACTTCAACCAATTTGAATATCGTCGTAAAGTATAAATGAAGGGAAGGTAGTCGTGATGATATCTGTGTTCTCTTTACGACCCCTCGTCAGGCGCGGTGGCACGGGAGGAGGGTACCTTTCTATAAGATTCTGTGGAAATACGCCTTCTTTCTTCGTGCTGCAGTCGTCGACATGCGTTCCATTATACCAATCCGGATCTTTGCTGTTAACTGCTATTGTTTGCCCAAGTCTAAATGAGAGATCCTCCACATGATCCGAAGTATAATTGTACGCCGCCTTCACTGTAAACGGTGGAGAGGCTACTATGAGGGCATCTCCGGTTTGGCTCGCCCCAACCTGGCTTGTTTCAATAGGATTAGTCGAGGAGCCAAAAATTAAGTTCGATACCTGTGTATCCCAAGGGGCCGGAATTTTCGCAACGTTCTCGCCCGTTTCGTCAAAAGCTTGTTCCCTCACGAAAGTAGTCCGAAATTCCTCGTACAACCCTGTTTAGACATCACAGATGAGCCCTTTCAGCTACCCTTTTAGTATGTCGGCAACATTCTTTTCCGCCGAGTCCATTTCTTCGTCGATTGTATCCTATAGAACTTGATAGATCCCACGGAAGAGCTCCCTTCGTAGAAACTCGCCGTATCTCTTTACCGTCGGTTTAATTTCAGGGGAACTTTCTGCATAACTCATCGGAAGATAGTTTCCATAGTCGAATTGGTTAAATCGAACAAGTTTGAAGTGGCGAAGAAGACTCACAAGGCGAGGGTAGTTCAGCTATGCATCAAAGTGGCGGCTCACTTTCTCAGGCGGCACCGCAATTTAGACGTACTATCCATCGCTGCACAACCGGCAAAGTTGTCTTGTTAAAAGACACCCTTCCATTACCTGCCCTCTTGGGTACTAGATTGGCGAGATAGTCAAAGATTCTCGGAGGAGCGTCCTTGTAGACCTATTGCATTCTGCATGAGAGATAGATATACTTCCTACTTCGGTGATATTCACAACGCTTCTCTCCACCATCAGGCTGTCCCTATTGATACTCTGTAATATAAACAAGTCTCGGTTCTAGATAGTATCAATGTAGACAGAATAGAAGTGATTAGTACCTAGTACCGTGTATTTTCTGGCGATCATGACCGTCGTAACACAATCTTATCTAAATGGAAAGAAGAGGCGGGTTTGCCGAAAAAACGCTGCTTCGAATTTTCGAACCAGCCTATCTAGATTATGAGGCATGACGGATAACTATCCTAGGGGATGCTCAAACGGGCGATGATGAGAGCGGAATTGGGTCTCAACATCGACTACTCCTTGACAATGTTCAGATTGACTGGCTCCCATCCTTCCCACCAGCGGCCCAGGACGACTATATGGCTCTATAATTCGCTACAATTATGAAGGCGTTGATGTGCGGGAGAAGAGCTTTGAAGACATTAAAGGGGGTTGTTTGGCTTAGCCCCTGCCAAGGCCGAAAAGGGTGGCCATGTTGTAGTTCCTTTTGGAGGCGGATGTCTGTCTATCCTGAGAAAATTTGGAGACTACTATCACGTAGTAGGTGAAAGGCAAGTAGTGCTATATGATCATATATAATCTGCGTCTAGGTTATCCTACTTACTCTTCTGCATTTTAGTTATGTTCACAGAATCATGGACGGCGGGAGGCTATTTGTAATTAAATTATTGTCGCGATGGATAATATGATGCTACGATAGTATGAACTTATTAACGCTTCGCCCTCTACGCGCTCCTTATAATAGTATTAGGTGCCCCGGTAAACGGAAATATGTGCGATGTAAAATGGCTAACACAGTATCGTTGAAATACAGTGGGTGAATCGCACTTAGCATATAAGCCACTATCCATATTTCAGCTCAGGAGGCTGACAATTTGCTTAGTATCAATAGATGAAGCGTGATAACTTGAATATATACATACCTACATACCTACCTACCTACCTACCCAGGTATCTCCTATCCAATAGACTCCATCTTACTAGTTACGCTGTGTCGAGAACTACGACCTCAGCTTCGACTTCGCCAACGCTTTCCACTATTAACCTGTCACCTGCGTTTACACCGTCAATAAATGCGCCATCACCCTCGTTCAGAACCACATCTCGATTATCGAGTCGAATTTTCGCCTGTCCTTTCTTCGTCATAGGAACGTGAATATACACCTTCCTCCTATTGCTCTCCGTGGCACGAGCTCCGATAACCCAAGTGAAATGTTCTTGCGGTGGGATTAAAGCAGCTCCCATGACGAAGTCGGCGTGGATGGGTATGGTCCCCTCAATTGTCGGCTCCGCAATCTTCTCTTGTTCAAGTGTGGCCTCCGGACCGGCCTTCAGTGGGCTCAAGATTGGCACAAAGCCTTTGCGTTTCTCATCGTCGTCAAAATTGCGGGTGTGATATCTAGGAGCGAGCCCTCGTTTCCATGGAATTGCCCATATCTGTAGGAAATGAACCGTATCTCTCGCGTGTTCGTTCTGTTCGGAATGCGCAATGCCCGTACCCCCGGTGGTAAACTGGACATCCCCTCTATGCATCCGATAAAACTTATCCGACTGCCCACCCTCGGCACCCTTTTGAATCATGCTATCCCGGTGGGTCAGTTCGCCGGAAATGATGTAACTAAAAATTTCAAAATCGCGATGGGGGTGTGTTGGAAATCCCGAATTTGGCTTAACTCGGTCTTCGTTCAACACCCTCAACGAGCCAAAGTGCGTAAACCTAGGATCGTGCCAGTCGGCGAACGAAAAGCTATGGTAAGTGTTGAGCCAGCCATGATCTGAGTGCCCACGAGCGGCCGACCGATGTGGAGTGATTTTAGCGTGCGAGAGCATTTTGGACATGGTGCTCTTGGTGGTGTTCATAGGCTGGGCCTCGACCTCGAAGTTAAGCCTGTGTTTATAGAAATAGAAATGAATAATTTTTATTTTTATTTTACTGAAGGTTTAGGTATATGATTGCAGATGATGATATCAAGTGGTATGTATATGCAATTGACGATTGACGATGGACGATTGTCACGTAAAATAGCTTCAATTTATTTCTCGGGGTTTTTCTTTCTTTTCTAGATCAAACTGATAAGCGTGTTCAAAGCTGCATTTGACATACTGCTTGCAAAGCAATTAACAATTATTGATAATGCTTAATCCATATAACTATCCCTAAGTTCAAACCTGCATCTGCAAGAACTCTGTAGAATGAACTACGACTCTATAAGGCTAGTGGTATATTTCTTTATTATTTATCAACTTGCCACTTCTAATATGGAGAGGCTTTGGTGAAGATGTTGCTTACAGCATATTAGCTCATGCTTACATAGGAAGTACCTAAGTCGCATTATACATATATCGCAAATAAAACCCCGATTCACATCAGTAAATCAATAAAATAAAGGGGGGACGAACCTGGAAGAAAAAGCGCACTTCATCATAGCTGTAAAATATATATCATTAATATCTCTTTAGTAAATGATCATTTGTCATCTAAAATCAATCAACTTGCCACTTTTATAATTTAATTGCAACATTGAATCATAATTTCTGCCACGTGCATATTAAGAGAAACTAGATCTAGTACTTAACGCAGTGGAACGTTAAGGTCTCTCCGGGACGCCCGATTGCTCTAACAAACCGGCGGGAGTTCCAGAACCCTGGATGAGCGTTAGATAGAGTGAGGTTAGAGGGGTATAGAGGGGGCTGTTAAAAGCATGGGGCACCTAGAGCGTGTTCAAACTTCCAGGGCAGGTGCCTCCTTGTCCAATCGAAGTTAGAGTTCGGAAAAAAACAGCAACCGGCGCATCCAATCAATAGGTAAGCCCGGTAACCGATGCCCCATTTTTTTCTCCAACGTTTTGGTCGCAAACCTTTGCATTCTCCCCGGATAGGAAAAAAAAAAATTACTAGATTTAAAATCACGATGCTGGTCGAGCGCGCTTTTTTCTCTAGTGCAAGTGCTTCTGCACTTCCATTCAAAGGCGCACAGTCATATCATTATTTCGTAACTTGAACTTTTATAGTACAAGATTTATTTTAATTCCCAACATCTTTCACTTCGTGGACGAGCTTTGGTAATTGCGCGCATAACACCACCACGAGCCTTTTGGTCGACTCTACGTGGCGCTGCCTCACGATTGACTGATCTTCCCCTACATTCAGCTCACAGAATCAAGATTAGCAAGGTACGTCCTAATATATTTCTTTATATTGAACATACAAACGGCGAATGATTTGTCGAATCTGTGTTTCTTCTATTTCGGTAGGGGAGACTTGATGCCAATTATTCCTACTCACGTCTTCACTCGTAATTCTACCCAACCATGGAAGAACGGGATTTAATATGGGAGCAATACCGGCTTATAGCAAGGTCATCGTCCCCATGTATAGTCGTATATATTGTTATGATGAGTTTTTCTCTTATAAATGTTCGACTGCCTAGTCAATGCTGCGGATAAACATACTCTGAACAATATCATATCATATCTCATCTTTACCTCTCGGAAGGCGGCATAGCAATACCGGCGAACCTAAATATTGGGTCTAGGCACACCTTGCCGTACAGATCAAAATGGAGCCTCCTTTTTAACTCTGTGTGTTCGCTGCTATATTGCTATGTCGCTATCTGGGAGGGTAGTCTGGTCTTATATAGGGGCTGTTTTGAGCTAACTACCTGTCATGGATAGTCCTCGCAACTCCAACCGCAATCATGTGTGGTGTAATCGGATTGATCTTGGGCCATGTTAGCGACGATCCCAACTCCCCATGTAAAGCCGCAGTTGCTCTTCATGAAGCCCTGTACTTCTTGCAACATAGAGGTCAAGATGGTTAGTAACATCAGCAAGACAATTGACGATATTAAGATACAGGCGTGGCATGATGGATAATAAAACTAACAATCATTAGCTTGCGGTATAGCTACTTGCGCTGCTGGCGGCCGCATATACCAATGCAAGGTAATCCGCATAGCCGATTCACTTTATATCATCAATGTCTAATGCCGATACTAGGGTAATGGGATGGCCGCCAAAGTATTCGTTGACGGCATGAGGGTCCAAGATTTACCTGGTTCAATGGGTATTGGACGTAAGTGCCTTTATTTCCACGAAGCTCGTCCCTATCTTTCTACTACAGGAGCCGCATTGCCTTTATTGTTTGCAGCATACTGTTTGCTAACATCACATGCTAGATCTACGCTACCCAACTGCAGGCACTTCTTCGAATGCAGAATCACAGCCGGTAAGTAATGACACTCTGGTTAAGCAGGCCATGCTTGTACTTCCATGGCGAATCTCAAGAGCTAACTATTAATAGTATGTAGCAATTAACCCTATTGATCTCAATCATATATCTACCCATAACTCTGGCATCATCCTATGCCCTGAGACACTGGGCTATATAAATATTAACAGACAGTAGGTTTTACGTTAATAGTCCGTATGGCATATGTGTAAGTTGTCTTCACAGTTATCTTTCCAAGTTCCTATGCTCGTGGATCAAGCGTTGGGTGCAATCCTAATGTTTCTTGTTTACCACCTGGAGCTCGGTCGATCTTTCTTTGAGGTACAATCATTAACTAGAGATGTCGCAGTTTGCTCATAATGGGAATCTTATCAATGCTCCTGAACTACGTAAATACCTTGATACCGTTGCCCACCGACATATCAATACAGATAGTGATAGTGAACTGTGAGCGTTCAGTCATATTAACTGTCCTAATTATGAGATACAGGACATGGCAAGAATGGCCGAGACTAATAGGAGAATATAGCATGCTTAACGTATTCGCTAACGAACTGAATGAGACCGGCAAGGCTAGAGTCAACACAGATGATATATTCAGTAAGTATTCCTCAATTCCCCAACCCATTAGTTTTCCTGTCATGTCTGGTTACTGTTGCTATGTCTGCCTACACACTATGCTGGGGGTAGCTTGACGAATATATTTGAGAAGATACTAATACATTGTAGATTCCCTCGGTCGGATGTATGATCGGTGCTCGGTGTGTTATGATCATAGAATCGTTGTTTATCTGTCTTTAATCCTAATATTTTATTTAGGGTGGTTGGGCTTGTACTGCCATGATTGCTGGATTCGGAGTTTTAGGTTTCCGCGATTCTTACGGCATTCGACCCTTGGTCCTTGGAGAGAAGGACTCGGAAACCTTGCCAGGTGCGAAAGACTACATGCTTGCATCTGAATCTATTGCCCTACGCCAACTCGGGTTCCGTAACATTCGCGATATCCTACCCGGTCAGGCTGTTTTCATACAGAAGGGTCGAGCTCCTGTCTTCCATCAAGTTCAAAAGCCAAAGGCCTATTCCCCTGATATATTTGAATACGTATGTTAACCCCTAGTATTATTACCACCATCTTTGCTTCTAATGTTCCATCTCGCCTCTCGGAAATTCATCACATTAAAAATTTGTTGGATATACGACCACTATATGATATTTTACTAAATTTCAATATAATAGGTTTACTTTGCACGGCCAGATACTGGTAAGTCTATGATACCTGAGCTAGTTATCAAACTTGACATTTTCTAACACGGATTCTATAGTAATGGACGGCATTAGCGTCCACGCTTCTCGACAAAGAATGGGATATAAACTGGCCGATAAGATACGAGAGCTTCTTGGAGATGAAGCTATTAAAGACATAGATGCCGTTATTCCGATACCAGAGACGTCGAACACAGCAGCCGCAAGTGTCTCTGAAAGATTAGGAAAACCTTACTGTCAAGGCTTTGTCAAGAACAGATACGTCTTCAGAACATTTATGTTTGTCCCCCTTCTCCAATTGGACCAATACCCTCATTATACATCACCATGATACTGTCATTGCCATTGTCATTGTCATTGACATTGACTTCTACTTTTTCCATCTGAAGTTTGTGGCTTTCGCTAACCAGGTATTTATAGCATGCCACAGCAGGGAGCTCGCCAAAAGGGTGTTAGGAGAAAACTTAGCGCTATCCAAACCGAATTCGAAGGGCGATGCGTTCTGCTTGTTGACGATTCAATCGTGAGGGGAACAACCAGTAAGGAGATAGTGGCTATGGCACGGGAGGCCGGCGCGCGAAAGGTAATATTCGCGAGTTGTGCTCCACCTATTACCGCACCACACATCTACGGCAGTAAGTAATTCACACTCCGCTATGTTTGGGGGTCATTCCTTTGAATCGTTTCCTATATAAACATAGGAGATCCGCTGACTTATGCGTGTGTGTACAGTTGACTTAGCTAGTCCCACGGAATTGATTGCTTCGGGCAAAGACCGTTTTGCTATCGCCAAAAGTAAGTCGAGGCATCATGCTTTTTCCTTAGCCATTTAAAATCGAGATAATTCGTTCTCGAATGTTGGGGCTCTGTATTGGATACTAACTTAGGGCACAGGTATCGATGCAGAGGAGGTGATATATCAGGATCTTGACGACCTGAAGGCAGCATGTTTAGAGCTTGCACAACCGGATGGTCCCACCCAGTTTGAGGTCGGTGTATTTTGCGGCAAGTATATTACACCGGTGCCTGAAGGGTACTTTGAGCATCTGAACCAAGTGCGCGGCACGAAGCGAAAGCATGATACGCACGCACAGATTTCCAGCAGCGGTCCAACTATGTTTACAGGAGGTAGCCAAACTGGCACTAATGGCCTAGCACCGCATGCTGCTGCACCGGGAGGCGAGAAGGAGACGGTTGAGAAGCTAAGGAATGGCGCCATTTCACCTTTGATTCGGGAGGATATCAGTCTCCACAATGTAGCTACTGAACCCGAACGACGATAGTAATTGATGTTATTTGTTAGGTGAATAAAGGATATATAGACAGGACAAGCCAGCCAGGAAATGATAGAGGTGACTGGGCAAGAGCTTATTACAGACAGGCGAATAGTACAATATGGGAATTGGTCTTTGCCAATCTACGATATACGCATATGTGAATATTTTCTTACTAGTCTACCAAGTTCCTTCCCATGATTACCCCTAAAAGGGTTTAATTAGGTCATCATGTCCTTCAGGGCTGTGACCTCTACATTACTAAAAGTTGTTGAGGGTAGGCACGTGTTGACCATCAAAGTAGTCATAGCCAAACACGGAACAGGTCTTTCCTGATAGGGCATTGCTTGCCTAGTTAAGTTAACCTATTCCCAACGATTGCTTCTTTGACTGGATGAACGTCACTGGAAGTGGATTCTTCATTCTACATCCTCCTTCTTGTACAACATCAGCGTCTCCACTCTCTGGTATTCAACACTCCCTAACACAATTGTGCCTTTGTAAAACTTCTAATATCCCCAGAAACCCTCGTCGAGCAACTGGCACACTTTCAAATCGAAGAATTGAGGTCGTATAAACTATGCACTACTACTAGGAGTAACAGCACGAGCCCCTATAGAGCTTATACACGACTCTCGATCATCTCTTTAAATTTTTCGTCACGTTATACTTTCGCCTCTTACACGTTGATTTAACCATCACCGATTCAATCATTGCCAATTCTTCCCACTATATATCATATCTAACCACAGATATTTCACTAAGGCAATTCTACCCGACCGGCCTTATAGGACCTATCTCCCAAACAACTGGTGGGTGATCTGGAATTACCCCCAGCGTCTGTCTAAATTACACCGCGTATCAATCGCCGACTCTGAAAGTTGGTATCCAGTGAATCCTAACAAAAATATATCACTCCATACAGCCAATATTAGTGTTGTCGGCTCATAAAATCCATATAAAATGCCTAAACGCGATCGCAAGGCGCATATTACGCCTGTCAAAGGTGGATGGGATGTCTTGCCGCATGGTATGGGCGTCTCCCTAACCGCCAGGACCCAAGAAGTACCGTCCCTTGTTTTAGCATCATCTACCACTGAATCACTGTCTTCTCCAGAATCGCATGTCGCCGATGAGTCATCATCCTTTGTAGATTCAACAGCCACAACCCTAGCTACCACCCCTGAAAAAGATTCACCAGGACCAGTAGAAGATTCTCTTTTGACAACTCAATTTGCTGGGTTGAATACTGGCAAAGATGATACCACGCTTGAGGATACTAAAAGCAGGATCCTCATCAAAATCAAGGTTCCAAAGCAGACTGACACAGAAATAAGCCCAGAGACTAGTGCAGATCTTATCGCTGAGCCCAATCCAGCTGAGGGGAAATGCAAAATTGAAGATATTGGGACAGTCGGTGTGCAAAATACCGGGCGAAAGTTACGACCGAGGAAGCCAAAGCCGTCATCTGAAGTATCCAAACTCGATGCTGATAATTATGATCCTATTGTAGCAGAGCAGCAAAATACTAAGGGAACGTCAAGGAAGCGAAAGCAAGAGGCAAATGCCAATTTTACAGCAGCAGAAGAGGAACTTGATCCCGAAACTCCTTTACCCAAGCCAAAGAAGACAAGGAGCAGGGTTGTAAAGACAGGTGAAGGCTATTCGAAAAGTGTTGCCAAGAAAACAAAGGACAACCCATACGGCCTGATGCCGCCGGGCGAGAGTCCTTTTCCGGAGTGGCTAGCACCAAGTGCTGAACAATGTGAAGAAGTTCACAGTTTCCTCACAGAAATGCATGGGGAAGTCAAAGCACCTAAAGTCATCTCCACACCCTCACTTGAGGTAATGGGATGCGGCGAGGTGCCCTCCGTACTAGATGGCTTGCTTAGAACTCTCCTTAGTGGAGCCACGAGAATAGAGCACATAGATATGACGTTGATACCCCTGGCGAAGAAATATGGCGTGTCAAAAGAAGGAGTCGGAAAAGAGAGTATTAACTGGAATAATGTTAGACTGGGATCTTACCAGGATTTGGTCGATGCCATTCGCTCTGGGGGACTGGCTAATATCAAGGCCAAGCATATTAAGGCAACCCTCGATATGGTATATCAGGAGAATATCGAACGACATGAAGCGCGCCTTGGGGAGATTAAAACTAACACATGTTCGAATATGAATGAACAGAAAGACATCGAGATGCAAGAGGCGGATCAGGACTATCTTTCCCTTGAACACCTCCGCGGCTTGTCGAAGCACGAGATCCTAAAAGAACTTACTAAATATCCTGGAATTGGCGTCAAGACCGCGGCATGCGTTATTCTTTTCTGCTTCCAAATGCCTTGTATTGCTGTTGACACCCATGTCTACAGATTTTCTAAGTGGCTCGGATGGGCACCTAAAAATGCTAACGAGACTGACGTTTTCAGTCACCTTGAAGTCCATTGTCCAGACCATCTAAAGTATGGCTTGCACCAGCTTTTTATTCGGCACGGCCAACGGTGTAGTAGGTGTAGTTCGGGCACCGCCGAGGGGACAGCGGATTGGGATACGTTACCCATGTGCCCATTAGAAGGTCTCATTAATCGGTACGACAAGAAGCAGTCAAAGGCTAAGCCAAAGCTGCCTAAGAAAGTCAAGCAAGAAGATGAAGATCAAGATGAAGAACACATAAAAGAAGAGGAAGAGGAAATGCAAGAGGAACCTATGGACGAATCCTAATTTAACACAATACGGCGAAGACTCTGAGACGTTCAGCTTACGCCTATGTGGATCGGCTTGTCACACCTTCCGCGTGATTGCTCGCAATTATCCCTACGGAACCTTAGGTGCACATCTTCATTTGAATTGTTTCTGCTTATTGCGTTTTGCCTTTGCCTTTGCCTTCACATTCGAATTGTTATGACCTATTCATTAGAAGATGAGTTCTCTCGTGGCGATTATACTGGGGAAAGGGGGGGGGGTATTACCGGGTAGATAGGACCGATCGAAATAGATGCGTTTGTGAATGTGCAACATGGGGAGGCAATGTGTGCTCGGATGAATTACGAAATCAAACGACTTGATGAATTAAAATCGGGATGACTTTCTAAGTAACATTCTACTATGGCTTATTTAATTCCTATCTTTAACATGGTATTATGATGGAGATTTTCTTCCTAAGCGGAGATATTGAGGATAGTATGTGACCTAAAGTTTGAAGCTATTCGCACGTAAATAATGGGTCAGGGATATCCAGGGGTGTGCTTACCTCCCGTGGAATCTACAATCGCGTATGGCTTGCGCCTTCCTTAGAAGCTATCCTTCCAACTTAACTCGTTAATGGTGCCCAGAATCTAATTCTTAACAACAAAAAGATAATCTAGCTGTCTAACCTAGGTAGTGTACCTACCTACCAAATTAGTGGGCACCTACCTGTTAGATAAGCTCCATAGGTGCGCGTTTCCATTAATCTACCTACACAGCTACAGTGGCGTAATTGGCTTCTTATCGATAAGCAGCACACCCTCGTACATTGGCACGTTCCCTGAAACTTCACGCGCCAGACAGTGCATCACTCTTATTACTTTTCTACAATTTAACGCGATAGTGTGACGGTGGTTCTTCCCTTTTAAACTTCCCTTTCGAGAGGCCATGCCCACTGCTATAACAGAATATATATGTTGTAATAGCTCTCGCATCTAATTTACAACATTTTCCTTTGTCACTTCCCTTCCTTAATATTCCCCAGGCGAATCCGAACATTCCTATTCCATCCCCATTTAGATTCGATATACGTAACCTACTGGTCCGTTAACCGGAAGAATACTAGAATCAAGTAGTAGCCAACGGTTGAGTTTTACTCGCGACGCTGATTTGGGGTCTATAGCGACATGCTCCAATATATTTCAACATGTCCGTTCCCAAACTACTCATAAACGCTTTCGATAATTTTCGCGAGTTCCCCGAGACTTCTCACTTATGCTGCCCAAAGGTTTCCGACGAAGATGAAGAGATCTACGATGACCCAGATGCCCCAAGCAAAATTAGCGCTGCTGAGAAGCAGCAGAGGATCGAGCAAGGCAAGGATAGGTTAAATCAGACATATATATGCTCGTTAGTGCTAGGGTTGGCCGAGGATTCGGCAGGGGATTTAGGTCAGGAGTTTGGAATACGAACCAACAACTTCCTGAGGGTCTGCCCGACTTGTGTGCGCAATTGGCACAAGGGGCGTAAGTCCTTTCTTAAGGATATGTCTCAGTAAGGCTTATCATTCAGACCTCGGTTTTCAGTAGGACGTGCTAACCCGCGGAACAGGGCTTACGACGACAGCGTCGTGTCCGAGATGGAAGACCGCTTAAACCAATTCGACTTTAGCCGTATCACACAAGGCCTTGAAGCTGCCGCCGAGTTTATCAATGCCCATAATGGCGTAGCCGGTCAAAGTACATTCCTTAAGGAGGAGAAAGAAGAGCTTCTTATCTCTCTCTATGAAGCTGTTTGCTGTATGCCATACTTGAGCTTGCCGGAAAATCGGAAACAATTCAATTATGTCTTCGAATCCATTCAAAAACGGAAGATCCTCAAGTTGGACGAGATCCTACCGACTATGACCTTCTTTCTTTTCGACGAAAATGAAATCCGCAACAAATTTGCCGTCCACACGTTTTCTAGACAACCTTCTATTACCGCCGAGGACTTTGAATGGGCAATTCATGACAATTTGGCAAATGCCATCTTAAAAGCCAATGACTTCAACGCGTCTCCCCAATTCTTACTTCGATTCTGGCAAGGCTTTCTTTACATCCTCAATGTACTCGACGAGGGTCTTGTATTCCATTCCCTACGAGCTATGTCCGTTCAGCCGAGCATATACGACTTAATGCTGGCGCAGATGCCCCGAATTACTTCGGTTCCCGTCTTAAAGGTACTGCTGAAGGCTTTTTGTTCTCTAATACGAAAATCGCCCAAGGCGTTCTGGGACGCATATAGTCATTACGCCCACACCGCTGTTGCCGAACAGATATTAGGAAGTCCTGCATTTAAATCTCTACTGGCCCAATCTGGGGAGCAGGACTTGATGTTGGAAGGTCCCGCAGCTACTTCTTGGGTAAAGCCTTTCATAGAATCAATTCCTACGCACCAGAAGAGTGATGCTTGTGACTCACTTTTGCATCACTTTTTGGAGAGATATGCGCAGGATCCTAACATGACGCCTGGGGGCAAGTTAGCTTGCACTCTCGCAGCAGTCGAAGCTCTATCCTCTACGCTAGAAGCGTTCGTCTCGCCAAGCTACAAGTTGCACGCTGGCTCTTCTACCCTTCACACAAATCCGGCCTTAAATCTAACGTTAAAATATAAAGATTTGATAATCCAGTTAGCCCAGCTTCCGCCCACTGACAGGCAAAATGCCACTATGTCACAAGTTGGTTTGTCTGTTATCAAGTTCGCCCTGGCCCTGGATTCTCGTATCACTGTGGAAGAGTTCAACGCACTCCAGAATAGCGATAATCATGTTCAACGAGAAGTCAAACGCAATTCATCAGGAATATGGGAGGCGTTCTTGGAAATTCTCCAACCTGGCGCAGATGACCTAGCCAGATCAATGTTAGTTGCTACAGCCCCGTTAATCGCCGTGGAAGTTTTCCGCCCGCTGAAGAGGCAATCTTTATCGCCAACGAAAAAAGAATTCAATATCGAATTTCAGAAGACGGCTGAGGTTGTTGGGCGAGTTATTGAAAGGTTGGCCGATTTTAGCGATTCCGCGCTTCAGAATCTCTGTCGGGATACTTCTACGATTTTACCCATCGTAGCGGCTCTAGTTCACGGCGAAGAGGTTGTAAGCACAGCTGGAGCATCTTTTATCAAGACAGTCACCGGTGAAGTAAGAAGAACGGACGCCGTACTTAAACTGCTCGAGGGCTATTTCGTCCACGCCTTATCTTCCTACACTACAGTCGTCAACGATGTCAATGAGAAGATGTCCCTTTGGTCGCCGCAATTTAATATTATCCGATATTCGAGAGACATATTAAGCAGTCTATGTGATCCGACGTCTGGTATACTCCGTTCCAAGGATTTGACCAATGCGGAACGTGAAGTTCTGGGCAATTGGTGGAATACACAATGGATTTTTCTTGACAACGCTTTCACCCAGACGGAAGACTGGAGTCGATTAATTGACATGGAAACTATGAAGAATTTTTGTCGTGAGGCTATGGAACTTGCCGAGGCTCTACTGGCCCAAGATGGACTCCTAGCTTCTGCACTGAGCCCCAAGTCTACCCATTCCACTTCGATCGATAGCAACGAACAACCTGAGAAGCAAGCCATGAGAGATATTCTTGAGCAGCCGCGTAAGTACTGCCTGGGACTTTGCAAGATGCTTCGTCTGAAGGATTTATACCTTGTTACGGTAATCGTTAGTGTCGTTGGGAAACTTATGAGGCGATTGGTGGAGTTTGACATGGAGCTCCCCTCTCAAGCCCTAGCATTCGTCAAGAATACCTGCATCAGAAACAAAGATGGAAAGTATAATACCCAGACGAATATGAATGAGCGCCAACGTGCTGAGTTAGTGAGAGCTTTGGGCGAGGATAATCAAGAAGATGATATCCAGATTATTTCAGCCCGGAAGACTGAGCCTCTTAAACGCCAAACTAAGCTCGATGTCTGGTCAAAGTCGGGCCCTGATACAGCAGTGTCGACTGGTTCTCAGAGGGAGAAGATAGTAGTTAAGTCAAGCAAGGATGATATGCGTGAGCTACTCAAGACCTCGTCTTCAGATAAGACGCGGGCTACGTTAGACCTGATGAAAGCCCGCCAAGCAGAGCGTAAGCCTCCCGTCACTGATGTGGCAGCCATTCGTGAAAAGCGTCAGAAGGAAGCCGAAGAGAAAAAGAGGAGGAATGCTGAGGCTATTGCTAGAGCCAAGGCCCTACGAGCTCCCAAACCGCTTGTCGGCGGCGAGGGGTCTGGGCTTCAAGGGCTTTCGGGTGTACACGGTAAAGACCACGCACCCCAGAAGAGTGAGATTATGGTCAACTCGTCTTCGGAAGATGAAGAAGATTCGGAAGATGACGCTGAGTTCTTGGCTCGGTCCGCAGCAGGGCAAAAGACGTCCAAAGGTGGGCAATTGAAGCCTAATGTGCGCTTACCGGTAAAGAAGGTAAAGATTCAACGTTCTGCAAAAGATATGCGAGCGCGATTGATCCCTCCGATGGACGTGTTACATCAGGCCATCCTTGAATGGGACATTTTCCATGAGGGCAATGATCCTCCGAACGGCATAAAGTGCTCTCAGGTCTCTGATTCTTATGGAGATCCACGGGAGTACAAAGAAACATTTTTACCACTTCTTATCAACGAAGCTTGGAGGTCTTTTGTAACGGCCAAGGACGAGTCAACGTCAAAACCTTTCGGAATCAAGGTTGTGAATAGAATGAACGTTGATAAATTTGTCGAGGTCAGTACAGCCATGCCTATAACCGAAAATAAGGACAGATTCCTAGCAGAAGGCGATATTATCCTATTCTCACACGCCGCAAACCCGTTAGAAGCAACGGATGAACTGCATTGTCTTGCACGAATCTGGCGTGTCCAATTTAAGAACGGCAATTTGGAGGTACAATTCCGTTTAAGCGGCCGTGCCGGTCCTATATTATCTACTATGATGCCTCAGGCCGAACTGTACGCTGTTAAGATTACTAACATGACTACGATTGAACGTGAATATGCTTCTCTAGAAAGTCTTCAGTATTACGATTTAATGCCAGAAGTCTTGGAGGCAAAACCTTCCCCTATGCTCAAATTTAGCCAGGATGCTATTGATCGGGTTATGCAAAATTATCAACTAAATCCTGGCCAGGCAAAGGCAATTCTCAACGCGAAGGAGAATGACGCATTTACACTCGTTCAAGGGTAAGTACAGAGAACGATAGGGAATTGTGGTGTAAGCTTTGCTAATTACCTGTTATAGTCCGCCAGGAACGGGAAAAACGAAGACGATAGTAGCGATGGTAGGCGCCCTCTTAACGGGTAGCTTCACTACGACCAGTGGCACGGCTATCAAACGACCTGGAGGGGTTAACCCAACGGGTAGTAAAGCGATGGCTAAGAAGTTGCTGGTCTGTGCCCCAAGTAACGCCGCCGTCGACGAATTAGTTTTGCGTCTCAAGGACGGTGTAAAATCCAGTACAGGCTCCTTCCATAAGATTAATGTCTTGCGTCTTGGACGTAGTGACGCTATAAATGCGGCCGTAAAAGACGTCACATTGGACGAGATGGTCAAGGCTCGCGTGGAGGGGACTGCAAACCAGAATAATGGACCTAGTTCACGGGATTTAATGCATCAAGAAGCAGGACAAATCAAGGCAGAACTAGCAGAACTACGGCCGCAGCTAGAGGCCGCAAGGACCGTCGGAGATCGCACAGAGATTAATCAATTACAACGAAAGTTTGATGAGCTAAAGCGTCGCCAGGGTCAAATTGGTGCCAAAATCGATGCCGATAAGGACAGCGGAAACACAGCTGCCAGAGAGAGTGAAATCAGGCGTCGTCAAATTCAACAGGAGATTCTTGATTCGGCCCAAGTTCTATGCGCAACGCTCAGCGGTAGTGGACACGAGATGTTCAAAAATCTCCAAGTTGAGTTCGAGACAGTCATCATTGATGAAGCAGCCCAGTGTGTTGAACTGAGCGCATTAATTCCGTTGAAATACGGCTGTTCCAAATGTATCCTCGTCGGAGATCCGAAACAACTTCCCCCTACTGTGCTGTCGCAGTCTGCTGCGCGGTACGGATACGACCAAAGTCTTTTCGTTCGCATGCAGCGCAATCATCCTGACGACGTCCACTTACTGGATACGCAATATCGTATGCACCCGGAAATTAGTTTGTTCCCTAGCCAAGAATTCTATGAGCGACGTCTCGTAGATGGTGACGATATGAGAAAATTACGATATCAACCGTGGCACCAGAGTGCATTGCTGGGCCCATACCGTTTTTTCGATGTAAAGGGTATCCAAGAGAAAGGCCGCAAAGGTCAATCACTTGTCAACATGGAAGAACTTAAAGTTGCTATGCAATTATACGACAGATTAATAGCGGATTATTCGACAATTGACTTCAAGGGGAAAATTGGCATTATCACTCCTTACAAAGCTCAATTATATGAACTTCGTGAGCGGTTCTCCCGTCGGTACGGAGATAAAATTAAAGAGCAAATTGAGTTCAACACCACCGATGCTTTCCAGGGTCGCGAGTGCGAAATTATCATTTTCTCATGTGTTCGAGCCAGTCCTACGGGTGGTATTGGTTTCATGACAGATATCCGACGCATGAACGTCGGTCTGACACGTGCAAAGTCGTCTCTTTTTATCTTGGGAGATTCAAGGGCTCTAGTTCAGGGAGAATTCTGGAACAAGCTTATCGAAGATGCCAAAGCTCGAGAACGTTACACAACCGGCGACGTTCTATCTTTGCTTAGGAAGCCTGGAATGCAGTTACCGCCGCCTAACTTTGGTATTGCACCAGCGCTGATGCCATCAGCCCTCCAACCCCCCCCAACTGGTTCTAGTGGCTTTGGCGGAGTAGCTGTCAGGGGTCCGAATATCGCTTCAGGGGAACCTATACGCACTAATGATCAGGACGTAATTATGGAAGATGCTTCACCTTCTAATCGATTACCAAAGAAAAAACATCATGCACACCAGCTACCGCAAACCTATACGATCATTGAACGGCAAGGGCAAGGTGGTCCGATAGATAATCCAGCGCAAAAAGGATACGGCGGGCTTAATGAGCGCGGCGAGAGCGCAACTATCATTCGTTCATCTGAACGCCCTATAATTCATCAGTCAGGCCAGAAAAGGGGTAGGGATGGTGGTGAGGATGGCAAAGCACCGAAAAGGGTAAATTTTCACACATTATGCAACACAGTTACAGATAGCTAATTACGAATAACGCAGGTCGCTAGCGAAGCTAAGCCGAGGCCACCGCCAAGTGCTCCCCGAGCAATGCCACAACCGCAAGACCCGTCAGCAATGACGATGCTAGGTATTCATCCAAAGCCTCCTTCGGCCGCACGAAATCCCCCTCCCGGACCTTCAAATGCCCCCAAGGTTTGTAAATATCTTCACCCTACCATTTTTTCGGCTAACAAAGATCAGGGCCCGTCTAATTCCGCACCACCCAAACCGCTTATACCAAAGAAAAAGCCCAATTCGGATCCATTTATCAAACGTAAACCTAATAAACCTCGATAGCATTCATAAGTTGGGATGCATTATATTTCTTCAGAGGGGGACATTACAGAGGTATCAATGACGTCTAAATGCATGCCGATGGCGCATGGCTTGAGTTATTCTAGAAGTCACAAACAAGGCGGTCTCTTCTTCTGCTTCAATAGGTCATAGTTAGTAGCTAGTCTCGATCGGCTTTTTTTACAGCCCGGGTATCATGTTTTAAACGGGATATAAGAGACTAGCTTATATAGGGGATTAGATCTAAGTGGTCGAGGTCGCCCTCATAGACTCGGACCAGGGCTGGACTGGACGCCTTGTATGTCCAAATAATTGCGATGAGCCCGAATTAAGACTAGGGCTACTCTACTACCTTAGAGGTAAGTAGACTCGATCAGGTAGTCTGGTCTATGATCTCCCATGACTACCTATCTACACGTGCGGACGATGATGCTCGTAATTTGACGCTTCTTGATTTCAAGTGATGTTCTTAACGACTTCTATACATCGCAATCAACTTTACCTGAAAGTTTCCCCCGTAATCGTAAATAGGGTTCTTGTCTGGTTACTCCCCCTGGTCTATATCTATCCTACCAATGCCTTTGAGCCCCGGTCTCTGTAAGCCCTTCGTTATGCAGGTTCCAGAGGCACGATATACACGAGGAACCCGTACGCACCTAACGAATTCCCATGCCATCGTCGTTGCCTTATTTCGGCGAAGCAAGTCACCCTTTGGTGCACAGCCCAACTATTTGGAGCGATCAATGATCCGTCAACCATACCGCCAAATATTCACGAGACGTAATAAGACCTATATTGTATGTGGTGAGTGCTATAGGGCATGTACTATATTATAAAGTATTAATAAATACACGAATAAATCAACGATCGTACAATCCAACATCAAAACCCCAACCAACGTACATACGTTGGTAACGCCACGATCCACGTTGCCCCCTTTCGTATACCTATCCCTATCCCCCACCATGAGGAAGACATGTTATTCCCAACGCTATCCTGGCCCTTAGATTTTGTATACATAAAAAAAGCCCGACGGTAGGCAAGTTCGGGGAAAGTATATTTCGGGCGGAAACAAAAGAAATATAAGGGAGGGTATAAACCAACGCGATACTGTGGGAGGTAGGTAGGTAGACCAGGGGGGGGGGGGGGGGGGGGGGGGGGGGGGGGGGGGGGGGGGGGGGGGGGGGG
>MU623457.1:6011-118087 GCA_025201765.1 Daldinia sp. FL1419
AGATACCCCGATTTGGGCCACTTCCTTTCGGGGTTGCAACTTTTTTCGGCTTTTTTTTTTTTTATATGCAATTTTACACTTCTTAATTTAACCCCCCCCCCCCCCCCCCCCCCCCCCCAAGGACGAAAGTAGCTGCGATAATTGGCGTTCGTTTGAAGATTTTCTTCGGATTTATGTTCCTTGCTATGCTATTAACTGTTGTGAGAAGTGTATATCGCTTAGTCAAACTACATGAAGGGTATAGTGGCGAACTTATTAGGGAGGAAGGATTATTTATTGGCTTGGAGGGAGTATAAGTATGATCTCTCTTAGGATTACAATATGCTACCTAATATTGAGGTAGGCTTTTTGTTGTGTCATTCTACTGTCTCTCCATTGGCCATCCCGGGTTAGTGTTCAAAGACAGCATAAAAGATAATTTGGCAACTAGTAGTGCGGATGATGTGGAATTATCATAAGGGCCTATGCGTTATATTAATGCGCTGAAGGATGAAGATGCAACGGAGTTAAAAGCTGTAGTAGGTTGAAAGGGGCATTCTATTTGTTGCCCCTAAAGTCATAGATTTGATTTGTGAATATATTTATCAACGAGCTAATGCCAATGTATTATTGAAAAGGTATTATTTAGAATATTGGCTAATATGTTCTTCTTAGATTTATGAATTACCTATATCATATCGCAACAGGTTCCGTATATTAGTTCGGGATATAAACGCCTATTGTCTCTCTTAATTGTTAAGTCTAATAAACGACTTAATTGAAAGAAACCTTTCGCAAAGACACAATGCTATTATCAATCTATGTCCCTATTTTCTCCGCCTACTTTTTACAATTATCATACCAAATCAATTTACAATGTTAAAACTCAATTTCTTTGATTATCTTCGCATTCAAAGCGAACACAAGGTTATGCGGAATCATCACCAAGAGACGGGACGTCAATGGCATTGTCTGGCGAATAGCTCAACGAATAAAAACAATCAACACATTCTCCATCAATGATAAAACAGGAGATCCGTGTCGAATATATATAGTATCTTTTCAAACACTTTCAGAGATATTTATCAAACTGAGAATCAGACAAGAAGTTTCTACCTAGTCAGTATCTAAACCACAATTAACTCTGCATCTGAATCTATCAGTAGGTAAATCACATCCTTAGACACCATGAGCTCTAACAACCCCTCTCAAAGAGTTTTCGAAATGATTTGCGCTACGGGCGAGGCGAGTGTAGATTTCTTCAATCAACGAAGCCAAACACACCCTCCTCCCCCAAAGGATGAGAAAGAGAAAAGCCCCTTTAAGCCAAACAGCACTGGTGGTGATACTTTTATGGGTGCCCCGGAACATCCGGTTACAAAAAAGTAAGTAGGACTAAAACTACAATAGAACTCAAAGGGGTTATGGAATTTTCTCAGGATACAGCCAGCTGAGGCTTGCAGAGCATAGTTCTGTTGACATAACACTAGGTTAGGTAGTTTAAATAATAATATCTAGCTTCTATTACTCCAACTTTATCTTTCGGCTATGTTGACCTACAGTCATCTTCGACGTCTTTAACTTATCTCAAACTTACCCTCAATCCAAAGAAGTGCCTAAATACCTACGTTTCCAGCGGGGTTTTGCCTTTCTTAAAAATGATATCGCATTATGTAGTATTTTAAGGATTTGTTTATCCAGATGGTAGCCTTTTATTTACCTCCTTTTTCGCTTAGGAGCTTAACTCCTTGGCGTTGGTCTAAGTCTCCTTCACGACAAACCCATCACGCTCGTCGAAGCCTGATGTAGAATTGTAGGATTCCCTATGAAACTCTCTTCTCCAAGATGTCTATTTAGAACTCCACCACATCGTCCATCCCAGTCGGAATATTAAACCAATGTCCTCTGTTAGGGTATTCTTTCCATTCAACTCTTGCACCAAACCAAAGTAGCGTATCTCTTAGTTCTCGGCCTTTATGTACTAGGACGAGAGGGTCATCAGCGCAGTGCTCGAGTAACATTGGCGTTTCCTAGACGAATGGCGTCTCTCATCCCAGCAAGAGTACGGCAAGCAAATGGGCACCTACACGAAAAACCAGTGAAGGCGCCGAGTCTCCCTCCCGCTGCCAGGGGGGATATCTAGATTAAATAAGACGTGGGCGCACGTCGCGCCGCCCATACTAAGGCCTGGCAGAATAATGCGGTCCCAGCGGCCTCCAAGCAGGGCTGCCGCGGCCGTGAAGGAAGACGACAGTGTGAGCATGCGGTTTTGAAGGCTGGGCAGTTGCAAAAGGGATATTTAGGGATGTCATTATAAAAGATAAATATGTTCAGTCGCTTAGGAATAAATACACGGTAGATAAAAACGGTCTAAAAGTTGATATATCAACGTTTTGGGGGCGGGGGGGGGGAGGGTTTGGGCAAACCTGAGCGCGGGAGTCTGATAGGGGACTGTGTTTGCGTGTGTTTGTAGCTTTAAAATCTAAGAATTCGATAGTTACTATTAACCAAACCTAGGCGGTATTTACACTTGGTACCTAGGTAATTATGTATATCTAAAGTAAGAGTTATCTACCTAGAGGTAGGTATGTAATAAATTTTGAACTTTACTATTCCCATTTCTCCTTTTCAGCAGGAATCTTATACAAACAAGTTTCTGAGCTCTAACAGTTTATATACCCCGCACGTGGATAGGTAGTGCTTCTGGAAGCCTATTGGTACGTTTTAGCGCACTTATTAGTTATCTGAATAGGTACATTATGAGGAATGCTACGCTTTGATTAAAGAATTGTGTAAATTTCAATATTTAATCTAAAATAGATATGTTCCCTAATTATACACTTATAAGTACCTTTATTAATATTTTATAGTATTTCATAAAGTTTCTTCCATCAATTGCCCGCCTTTTCAAGCATCTTGAAAACGTTGGAACAACTTCTTATTGGCATATTAGGTAGTTTGGGTACATACAAGGTACCTAGCCCACGTATAAGGAGAATAGGGACAAATTCCATCTGATCGAACAACATGGAGCCTGAGAAAATTATTTCTACTATGATTCAGCACGTATATCTGTTATATCTTTCAATAAAATTGATAATGTTTTATATTTTCAACTGTACAACCACCATTATGCAAGTAGTTACCTAGGATAATAAATTCACATCTACCTCCACTCCTGACGCCTTGAATCAGGCAGCTAAGGTATTAAAGTAAGTGGCATATTCTATAGGAACCCTCAGCCCCTGTTCAGTTATGTTTGTCCCATAATCGTTTGTTTCTGCCAATATCAAATCAAGATGAGATTCACCATAGAGCTATGATAGCCCGAATCTATGAACATCTGGTCCAAAAGTCTTATTCCGTATATCGGTTAATATTATCTCTTTCAGAATCAATCGATACCCTATAATGCACCCAATGCCTATGAAAAATAAGTCACGATGAAGTATCGCTGTCTCCAACTTGACTATTTACCCAAAGGGCCTATGACTTTCTATATAACTCCTTTATAAAAGCTAAGAGATACCGGAGGGCCTTCGGGTTAGTATAGTAATATATTGCATGGGGTTAAGCTACCTACAGTATTACACATAGTTATCCCTAAACCATATATAACAGTGGAATCCTTAATCCGGTCGTGTGTCATCCGAGTAGTTGGATTTGTCATTGTCGTCTGGGGCTAATGCAGCTCGACGGCTATGCAAAGACGGAATATGTCGCACTACTACCTTGACCAACGTCCTATTTACACCTACATGGCATGCCCCACATTCAGCGGCCTCGGGGACGGAATCCGATCGTAGGTTCTATCTCTGGGAAATCTATTAATAAGAGGTGCTTGGTAGGCGTATATGTAAGGCCTATCTTACAAATGCAGTATATCATATAATACAAAAAGTCTCTTGGGCCTGAAGATATCAAGGTTCTTTCTCTGATCCCGTAACTTCCGACTTGGTACTTCATCGATATCAACACAAGAGGATCGTGAGAATGACGGCTCCCTTTCCATGCCCAACGCCGACATGGCACAATAACACTTACGCGGCTATCTCTCCAAAACGACCTGAACTGAGCGCCGCGGGGAAGACAGTTGTGATTACCGGCGCTGTGAGCTTAATCCAACCGGTTTTGCATTTTACCCTCTAACACTGATATCATCTATAGGCGGGTAGCGTTGGCCGCGAGACTGCGCTCGCGTTTGCCGAAGCTGGAGCTTCTCTCATCGTACTCCTAGGCCGCACTGAGGAGACAATCAAGCAGACAGCTTCCGCACTACCTGACTCCGTCCCTTGTCAGACATTTGCGGTAGACATCACCCAAGAGGATACGCTCCAACGTGTTGCGGAAACGGTAGGCACTTGGGATATTCTTATCCATACTGCCGGCTACATGTCGACCCCAGGCCGTATCGCCTCCTCGGAGACGAACGAGTGGTGGCAAAGCTTCGAGGTAACGAACTAGCTATCCATATTGTTTTCACATTGTGGCAGCAGATCAACTGACATCGCACTAGACCAACGCAAAAGGCACATTCCTCAGCATCAAAACCTTCCTACCTACCGCAAACAAGACACACGCCACCATCCTAGCCCTCAACACCGGCGTCGTCGCACTACCTAGTGTGGCCTTACCCGGCCTCTCCGCTTACGTGGCATCGAAACTCGCCGAGACCAAGATAATCGAGTTCCTAGCCTCCGAGGAGCCGAACATCTTCTCAGCGACGGTGCACCCAGGCCTAATCGAGTCGGATATTTTCCGGAAGAGCGGTGCCAAGGCGGAGGCCGTGCCCTTAGATAAACGTAAGTTGTGCCAGACAATTTCTATCTCGTCGCAGAAGTCGCCGACTAACACCTCACATGTTTAATTAGCTCAACTCCCCGCCCATTTCATGGTATGGCTGTCTAGCCCAGAGGCTAGCTTCCTAAAAGGCCGAGCTGTGTGGGCCAATTGGGATGTCGAGGAGCTGAAGGGGCAGGCTAATGCTATAGAGTCAGGCATCCAGTTTACAAGCGGTATGAATGGCTGGCCGTTTTCAGCTACGTAGTAGGAATATACTACACTTATATGTTTAATTATAACCGTCGTCAAGCACAGGGTAATCATCAGGATAGGTTTATTAGAAAAGTACATCAGAAGTTTAGTGGCGACTGGTCCGTGAGCGTGAGCCTCCGTAAAAACGCTATGTACCTTGTCACCCTTTTACCTACCCCTTAATTACTTATATCTCGACAAGGCTCCTATAAAACTAATCATCCCCAGCAATGAGATATAAAATATACCAAGTATCTAGATCTTCTTGAAAAGTGTACTCGAGAGCGATTAAGGCTAAGCGTTTACAGTTCATTACCTGTCAATCGAGTGTGTTGCTACAGCCACAGTTTGCAGGGGCCATACAGTTAACTCACCTAGGGAGTATGAACTTGCCTCTCAATAGGCACCAACCAGGGACAAGAGCAGAACTCTTCCATTGTAAGAGTAATATCAACCAGGCCATGGTTTATCTAATCAGTAATGACTGTATTGCACCTAACATGATAACAGGAATCGAAGCCAGATTCCTGAGCGCACACTTGAATGAGAACAACGGGCAAGTAGGTCATCTAGAGCATCGTACACACATCGTGCTGAACCAAGCCAAGCAATATTCGCAAATCGCAGGACTGTTTCCATGCGTAGGTTAAGTACCTACTAAAGTAGAAGGACCTCGAACTATCATAAGGGAGGATCTGCAAAAACACTACTCCTAAAGTAACGAGAACCAACCCTCAGTAAACCTAACTCCCCGCCAAAGCTTGACCGTAACCAGTGAAGAAACCTATCCCTAAACACAAATTGCGAAAATACACCAACGGAGTTTCTCAAAAGCCCATCATCGCTGTCCATATCTCTTTCTCCATCTTCAAAACCGCGCGATCATTGGTGAGAGCCTTCTCAAGGCTAAGTTGGCGGTTAATAAATCGCCCCTGGCAGCTGCGGGAGGAAGAAGGTGTGCCTATAGCACCCACACCGGGTAAGGCGATCTCGGGAACGCCAACAAAGATAACAAGATCATCGATGGGTCGCGGGGTGGGAGGTATGGCAGGCCGGGAACTCATATAGGTAGGTTTCGAGGGCCCATGAAGAAACGGGCCGCCTTTCGATCGAGTCATCGATTGAGGCTGAACAGTCGGGTGTAATCCTGTGTTACCAAAACCCTTTCCAAAAGCGTTTACGCGAACGGGGCCTGCCTAAGGCTGCGGCGTAGTAACGGAAGCTGTTGATCGAGGTTGGTTCACGCCAACTGCTTTAGGAATATAGAACCCATCTTCACTTTCGTCGTTTACTCCTTGGCTTGGTACGGACGCCCAGACATTGCTACGGAGCGTAGTAGGTGTGAATGCAGGGTTCATGTCAGGCATGACTCTATCAGAGTATCGAGGGTGGATGGGTCCCCGAATCCTAGTATGATGGACGGAATCAGATTGCAGTCGTAGGGCTTGCTTGGTCTTAAGCATTGGTGAGGAAGTCATGCTAGGCAGTGCTGGGGAAGGATTCTCTGTAGAGTTGGGTACGCCATCAGTTGGCGCAACATGATTGTCACATTGGCAAGTTGAACCCTCCGATAAGTTGGAGCTCTCCTGATTCGCGACTTCAAGTTCACTACCATCTCCAAAAATGCGTCCCAATGATGGAAGGCCCGAGGTGGATGTCTTAGCATCCCATAATCCCTATGATATAGCTAGTTAGTACTAGTACCGGAAGATAAAGTAGCCAAATAGCTTACCTGACCCTGCAGGGGATCAGTTACGAGCCCACCAGACATCATCCATAAGTCACTCTGGGGATCTCCAGCGATCACTCCCTGTTGGTCAAAAACAACACTAGAGTCGTCGATATGATTTTGGACAATTTTATCCAATCGGCGTCTTTCTTTAAGCTTTCCTGGGTCAATGGCTTGAGTAGGCTGGATAGAAGTTGACTTGCTAGCTGTAGTATGGTTTACTACAGAGTGTAGATACTGATGTTGAAAACCCCCGCCTAATCCTTGCTCATCGCGATACACAGCCTCAACGTTGTGTTTCTCGGATGACCCGTGACCCTTGGCTCGGTTTTGGACAAACGGCATCTCCTAGCTGTCGTTGTTGTCGAACCAATTAAGATTTCCCCAATCCGAACCCATTAGGGGGTTTGTCGAGGAATCAACTTCATCGAAAGCGTTCTCTTTGCGCCTCTTGCCTGAAGCATCACCATTTTCCTCGGACTTTCTCTTTTCACCACATACCTCTTTGCTAATGGATCCAGATTCGGGGGGAGATCCGCTTAGTGCCGGATATTGAAGAGGCTCTTTGGGGATCTCTGAAAGTGGCAATTGCATCGAGAATCCTTCGTCGTAATCCATCTTTCCTGCTTCTCTCTTGTCAATCGTATTCGACTTAGGACCTTTGTGTGATTCTGGCTGTCGTCCAAGATGTTCCTTGAACCTGGAATCCACCCAATCGATGAATACCTAGTGTTGTATGATTCTTTTTCCTGTCTAGAAAAAGAATATCTTTTGCAAAAATTTTCCAGACGTGAAAGCTTCCCCACGTGCCGGTTTTCCTTCTTTTCTAAACGTTACAGACCTTGAAGTAGCTTTTCTCTCGGCAACCAGTCGTCTGGGGAGATGTGTGTTTTCTTGACCCCACACAGAAGCCTTTTGTCAAGTCTTTTACGCTTTAAGATGAGCTTGTCGGTTTTACTCGACAATATGTAGAGTTCTTCAGATAACGGGGGCTGCACAAACTTGGACTTTGTGATTTTGCTAGAAAGAGATCTTGTTAATGAATTCCAAACCTTTTTAATGTAACTACCCGCGTTAAATTTTGACGGCTGCACTACTTCGAGCTAGAAATCACCATCATCCATTCACCTATATATAAAATATGAAAGAGGTTGGGGGGGTAGTGCCCGCATATACTGAAGACATGGCTTTGTGATTAAAGCTCCAGATGTGGTAGAGGGCATATCAAATACAGAATCATATTCCGTTAGAGGTATGAGATGATCTACTTACCTGTATGTTCCCAGAGTTGTACTGGAACTCTTGACGTCCAATGATTGATCCTGTAAGTTGCAGATTGTAAATTGCAAGTTCCAGGCTGCAGCTTACCTTGTAAATAAGTTGAAAGGTAAGAGCATGTAATAGGTAAATGCTACTGGGTTTTAATCATTTCGAAACCGTTAAATGCATACGGGTACATATATCATGTATTGGATAATACGTACGTATGTACATACATAATATTTACCTACCTGCCTACCTACCTACCTAGGTACCTAGGTAGGTAAGTATAATTGATGTCATCGTGCACGGATTGGATGGATCTTATCAAAATGCCTTTCGGTAGCACAGTAATACAGTACCGATATCTTATCAATCAACTCTAGACCCGAACCGACTATACACCCCTGTAAGCGTACCTATTTTAGCAATATCAGACAATTGAACCTCGGCTCGAATCGTTGGATCATGTGGGTCTTGGTATTCCTAATACGGGATACTAATAAGTTGCCCATCTTTGTCGCATTTCAAGCTCCGAGATCCAATCGGTCCCGGTGTTGTTATTTGCAGACTCTTTATAAACCTACCTAGGTGCCTATGCAACATTCATCTACACGCCTCTCTACATAATTCTGATTAGACAAACTTCAAGCCTAAGCATAATTGAAAATGAGTAGCCCAGGAGCCGGATTCGAATATCCTCCCACCGAGGTATCGTGGACAAAGCGCGATGTTTTGCTGTTTGCCAACACCATAGGCTGTACTTCTGACGAGCTTCACTTCCTTTACGTTAGTTTGGCTTTCCGTATAACTAACCTGTAATCATCATAGTGCCCTAACAATCTAGCAGGAGCTCGACCCTAACTTCTCAGTATTCCCGACCTACCCAGTCATCCTCCGTAAGAACTACCTTGCGAGCTAATCGTAACGTAAACGTACGCGTCTAACACACACGTAGCTTTCAAAAAGGACCAGCAGGAAGTTATCGACTTCTATGCTGCTCAGAAGGCAATCAAGATCCCTGGCGTTCCCGACTTCGATGCGCGACGAGTCGTAGACGGTCAGCGACTTGTCCAATTCCTCAAGCCTCTCCCTACGACATCGGCCGGCCGAAAGTTCGAGATCCGAACCAAAGTCCTCGGCGTATACGACAAAGGGCGACCGGGCTCGGTCGTCGAGATTCAGCAGGATCTGGTAGACGCCGGATCAGGTGAAGTCTACACGCGCGCTATCGGCAGCTCGTTCTACGTGGCACAGGGCAACTGGGGTGGTCCCAAGGGGCCCGCCACCGAGAACTTCCCCCCACCTAAGGACAAAAAGCCCGACGTTGAGTTTGAGCACCAAACCAATGCGCAGACGCCCTTGCTATACCGACTGAACGGCGACTACAACCCGCTTCATGCGCACCCAGAGCCGGGTAAGAAGATGGGGTTTGGTGGCGTCATTATCCACGGTCTTTATTCGTTTAACTGGGCGTGTCACGGTCTACTACAGCATTTGGGGGGTAGCGATCCTGCCAACATTAAGGAGTTCCAAGCCCGTTTTGCCAGTCCCGTAAGGCCTGGGGACAAGTTGGTCACGTCTGTGTGGAGAACGGGACAGATGAAGGGAGAATGGGAAGAGATTAGATTCGAGGTCAAGGTTGCTGGTGGAAAGGTCTGTTTGAGTAACGGCAGGGCTTTGATGAAAGTCGTGGGAGAGGCCAAGAGCAAGCTATAAGCGACGTTCTCATTTGGATACTATTATAATCCTTGGAAGATGGCAATTCCGTATTTGTAAAATGAATGCCTACCTATAGGTATAGTACTTTGTCATGTTAAAATACCATTTCTTCGACTCGATGGGTGTTCCGATGGTGGTGTGTAACAAGCGCCCCTGTGACGCGGTAACATTGTCCAGTAACAAATAAAAATAATAAAAATTGTTGCCTGATCCAACTCTCCATATATTTATATTCTGTACGCCGCCAACCACATCGAATAGTCTGCAAAAGTAAACATGTTTCATAGTTATTAGTTAATGTCATTATTGCGACAATACTGTCACGATGGCTACTGCGACTCCCAAAGTCGGCGACCGGTTGTCTTACGACGGCGCTGTTTGTACAGTTCGATACGTCGGCGAAGTCAGTGGTACATCAGGTAGCTGGCTTGGTGTCGAATGGGACGACCCAGCGAGAGGAAAACACGACGGTTCTCATAAGGGAGTGAGATATTTTACCTGTGAGTTGTTCAATACGTAACAGGAAATGAAAATAAAGAATTAAACGTGAGAAGGCCAATCTAAATCAGCGACGGCCGCGTCCTTCGTGAGGCCGACAAGGCCCGTCGAGAAGCCGCAGAGCTTCGTGAGGGCTGTGACAGAAAAGTATGCATCTGAGCTGCAGAAAACTACTGCGATCATGTTCTCGAATAAAGTAGCGGAGGAAGTTGGATTCGAAAAGATTCAACGCAAGCAAGCGCAGTTATCCGAGTTGAAGGCCGTCATCGTCGATGGTGCACGTATCGCAACGGCTTATTTTGAGGGTGATAGCCCCATTAGCGAGACATTTCCTAAAATAACCGAACTGGACCTTAGTCGGAACCTGTTCCAAAACGTAGGAACTGTGGTAGCTATCTGCTCTGAGTTGCCAACTCTGCGAAGTTTGCGTTTAAAGTAAGCCTCTAAAGGTGGTGAACAAGGGTGCATCGTCCTACTAATAACAAAATAGTGGCAATCGATTCCAAGGAATACTTGAGGATAAAGCTCTCGACCAAGGAGAGGAATCGTTGAAGAGCATCAAGGATTTAGCCTTGGACGAGACACTCATGAGTTGGGAGGAAATATGCCATATTGCAACCAAGTTTAAAGCACTCTCGTCCCTCTCATCTAGTGCGAATCAATTATTCTCTCTGCCGGTGACCCAACTATCTACGTTACCTTCTACTTTGACTTCGCTCGATTTGGAATTTAACAACTTTGCTACCATGACCGACGTCGCCAGTCTGGCTAGATTGGTGTCGCTTCGCAATCTTCACCTCAAGGGCAACTTCATCGCTACCATCACGCAAAACCCATCCGATGAGCTACCAGTCTTCTCGGAGAACTTGAAATACCTAGATGTCTCATATAACCAGGTATCATCATGGGCGTTCGTCGATGCGTTACCAACGTGCTTCCCAGGCCTAATATCGCTGCGCTTCTCGCACAACCCTATATATGACAACCCAGACCCCGAATTCTCCGCTCAGTCGAAGGCCGTTACAGAAGAAGCATACATGTTTACAGTCGGTCGCCTCGCTAACCTCAAGATCCTAAACTTTGGTACGATATCTGCCACAGACCGCCAGGACGCGGAGATGTTCTATTTGGGCCGCATAGGAAAACACTTGGCTGCCGTTCCGGAAAACAAGGAGGCAGAGATAATCAAGCAGCACAGGCGCTATGCCGAACTATGTGAATTATACGGACCGCCAGTCGTTAACCGACGAAAGGAGATCAATCCCGCTTTTCTAGAAGCTAGGCTAGTTACTGTGCATTTCGCCTACCACCCCAAGACCACAGGGGACGACGTTGTAGAACGAACAACCAAGATACCAAAAAGTTTCGACATATACGCGGTGAAAGGGATCGCTGGTAAGTTGTTTGGGCTAAACCCGCTCAACGTACGCTTGACTTGGGAGACCGGGGAGTGGGATCCAGTCGCAGGATTCGATGACGAAGTTGAAGACAGCAGCGACGAAGAGGAGGAACAGGATGAAGGAGAGGTGGGAGAAGTGGCAGATGCGGAGGATGGTCCTCAAACAGATACAAAGACTGGCAAGTGGGTCAAGCGAGAGGTAGAGCTGCAAGACGGGCCCCGGCAGCTTGGGTTCTGTGTTGACGGCTTGGAGGTGAAGATCAGAGTTGAGGCCCGCTAGTATAGGAGAAGCCAGGCACATATAAGTATATTGTTACAAAATAGCTAACAGCCTAGGGAGAATATATAAGCCAAGATTACGGCCCGGTTCCATCGCGTGCCCCAAATAGCCCAGAAAAACACTCGGTGCGAAAAGGAAACATACCGAGACAAGCCTTCCAGAGTGCAGCATTTCGTAAATAGTGTCTAACAAAAGCCCATCCTCATTAACCTAGCTGCATGAAATATGCAAACTAGCAGGCTGTGCAGCATTGACAAGCAAACAAAACCGGTAGGTATCTGTCCAAACGACCTAGTAACCGTTAGTTTTACCTTATAACCGTCGATATCTGGACACATCTACGCAGTCTGAACTAACTAGTCCTATGGTCTAATATGAACTCTAGGATTCGACGCTGTATAACCTATAGCCTCAACCAAATCAAAGCATGGCCAACCCAGGCCAAGCCGACAGAATAACAGAGCGAATCAAGAGCCCCGGCTCAGTCCCTCCTAACTTACCCGCACCGAAAAACCGGGCATCTTTACCCCAATACTTCATAGTCCGCCCCGGAACGACGAAAGTCACAGCGTCGGGCGTAGTCACGGTGCCCGGACCTCTCGTACCTCTCATCGCCGTTGACCAGCTACCAGAATGGTTCAACTTGGTAGACGTACCACGTGAGCTGACCGTCGAGCAGACCGTCGGACTCCGCAACTTAGGAACCGTTTCCAAAAGCCCTGAGACTTACCAGGTATTTATGTGTAAAATCCGCCAAGCAGTCGGTCGCATGCGGAAAAAGGAGACCACAGATCGCTGTGGGTATATACTTACTTCCTCCTCCGCCTCGACGACGTCTTCGGAGGAGAGCGGAGTAGCATCGAGTTCGCAGGTAAATCCGACCCCGGAACCAGTCGCCACTAGCTATGCCCGAGCGCAGGTTGCCAGAGGCAGCAATATCCGCCCGAAATCAGACAGAACCGGAACCAACAGGAACGAGAATATTTCAAGTCTGCCTTCGCCCCTTGTAGTGGGGAGCACACCTCCCACGAAACACTACCATTACACCCACCCATCTGCAATCACTTACTCCCATCCGTATCCTCAACAACCCCCAATCCCCTTCCTCCCATCCTGGTACCCACCCTCACACCCCTCCTCTCGCTCCCGCACCAACATCTACCCCAAACCCGCCACCGCCCCCAGCGCCCCTCGTCACAATCCCAACAACCGCCCTAGCACCTACTGCAAACACTGGTGTCACCGGGGCACCTGCCGCTGGGGCGTACACTGCCGATACGCACACGAAATGCCGTCCACGCTCGCCGGGCTGCGAGACGTCGGTCTCGCGCACCATCCGGCGTGGTACACGGCCGCCGTGGACATGGCCTTTGGGCCAGGGGGTTTCGCTTACAACGGCCACACCCACACCCACAACCGTAACCGTAGCCGGAATCACAACCGCAATAATAACAACGGCAACGGCAACGGCAATACCAGAAACAACAAAAGCGGTAGCGAGAACAGTACGCCAAGCCGCTATCCGCCCTGGTCTGCGCCTGGAGTTCGGTATAATCAGGAGCGCCGGGATAAGGAGAAGGCGGAGAAGAAAGAGAAGAAAGATGCGGGAGGATCGGGAAAGGGGAAGGGGGTAGACGGTAAAGGTGGTGATGGGATGGCGGTCGGCAAGGGAGTCGGGGTTTCCGATATCTCGGAGAAAAAACAGCCAGAGGAAGTTGAGAAGCTAGTCGAGATCTAAAATCGAGGTGGTTAATAAATTACTATTCGAGTTCTCTTACCCGTATCAAGCAGCATTGTCAGTAATAGCATGACGGCCAAGCCGCATACGCACAGGCACAAGTCGAAGTCATCACCAGCCGATTATAGCCGCATTCGTAACGTAAGCAAATAGTGTATTGATATCACAGGTGGTTATTGCTGCTAAGCCAATAAAACGGGACTCACAACTCCAACCATGCTCGCAGACAAAAAGATAAACGCGGCTGAAGACGTTACTAAAAATCCGTCTCGCCAGACGGATGAGGGGCCTCCTTAGCATACATACATATCCCGTCCAATAGTCCTAGCTTTATACAGTTCGCCTCCTCCATCCTCGCTTTTCCAACTCCATCCCCAGTCCATCCCCACCTTAGCCCCTAGTCACAGCTAATTTCGTCTCGTTGGTCCATTAGAGCTTGTTTTGTTTCTTCCGCACATCTTCGCACTTCGCCTAGCTAAACTGAGCTTGGCTTAGAAGCTCATTTCCTTCTTGATCTCGGCAATTGCGAGACCCGGGTTCAGACCCTTGGGGCAGGTTCGTGTGCAGTTAAGGATAGTGTGGCATCGGTATAAGCTCATCGAGTTGTCGAGTGCGGCCTTGCGCTCGGCCTTGCGCTCGTCACGCGAGTCGGCTAACCATCGGTATGATTGCAAAAGGATAGCGGGTCCGAGGTACTCTTCGGCGTTCCACCAGTATGAGGGGCACGATGTTGAGCAGCACGCGCACAGGATGCACTCATACAGACCGTCTAGCTTTCGGCGCTCGGCCTTGCTTTGTCGGTACTCCTTGCCCTACGTCATTGAAACAACGGTTAGTATTAACGAATAAGGATAAGTCCATTTCAACGAATTGGTGTCGTACATCTGGAGCGGGGGTATCCCTCTGTAAGTATGGCTTGATCGACTTGTACTGCTTGTAGAAGTGCGTCAAGTCTGGGACGAGGTCCTTGACTACGTATGTGTGGGGTAGCGGGTAGATCTTCATCTCTGCGCTAGTATCCGTGGGGATGCGGCCTATCATCATTTGTGTTAGCCACAATGCTGTCCTGCTTTTCCGCCTCGCCAAGACGACTTACACAAGCAAGCTAATGTATTCGTTCCGTTGATGTTCATCGCGCAGCTACCGCAAATACCTTCGCGACAGCTTCTGCGGAAGGTCAACGTGGGGTCTAACTCGTTCTTGATCCTAACAAGAGCGTCGAGCACCATGGGCCCCGTCTTGTTCAGGTCCAGCGTGTACGTCTGCATCCTCGGCTTCTCGGACGGGGTGTCAGGGTTCCATCGGTAGATCTGGAAGGACTTCATGCGAGTATCGGTACTACCCTTCGGATTCGCCTCGACAGTGGCACTGCCTACGGAAGCCATAGACCGCACGAATACGGATGGGAGTATAGCTGATCGCGGTGAGGCGGCAGCGGCGAGTAGCCGCGACGATGTAGAGCGGAGAGCTGCCATTGTGGGCAAATTCGGGAGAGTGGTTTTGGCCGCGTTTAGCTGGTTGATTCCCTTTTCGTTGCTCGTCGCTATTGACAATTAGGTAGGTGAAAGGTTGATGAAGGACCAGGATATAGGTCGATATATTAAAACTAAAGGAGAATCAACCGGCCGAGCAATTAATTCAAACCAAAGTTGTTACAGGAATAGTGGCAAAAAGAAAAGAATAGGAAGTCTTCCATCATCGATCTTTCCACCCGACCCGGTTTGCCCTCGGCTATTGCCTTGAAATGTTCCATCCAATCACATGCTTTCAATTAATCAACTTGCACGGGCCGGCTCTAATTCCGATCCGACTTTCTACATGCGACCACTTTAGTACTAGGTACCAGGTACCTAACCGTTCTTGGATCTAGCGCTAGGTACTTACTGAGCCACCTGGACCATTGCGACCAATGATCGAACATGCATTTGATATACGTGCTTCAGAGATCGGGCACAAGCTTTACTTTTGTTATTTCGTCATTCGGCACAGATTCTCTCTATCGAAAATCAAATAGTTAAACTTACAACTTATTAGGATATTTTAGTTACCTGGAGAACTATATATTTACACAGTCTTCGGATGAGCCCAGCTAGCTTCTCTCCTCCTGCTCAGGTATAGCATGAAAATTTAATAAGCAATCATGTCCTCTACGTCTTGGTAATGGAAATGTTTATCTTGTAATTCTTAGCCGGACTCTCATAAATGTAGTCAAGTTCTCCCAATGTCGATATTTTAGATGCAGGCACGATAACCACCAGATAAAGGAAACCGGAGGTTCCCAATTGGGCTACTGGGAACAGTCGTCTTCATCAGAAGGATCGCTATTCATACTCTGCATATCATCATCTTCTGAACTCGGATTGTCTTGTGAGTCTAGTCACGCCCTGAGCAAATTGTGGTTAGCATGCGTAATGTTCCAAAATAGGAGGGTTAGAACTTACCAGAGTCCAATACGCACCAGTGATGTATCGTCCACACCAATGTCACAAGCTTTTCCTTCATGTCCGAACCTTCATAAGAGAATAATGGGAGGCTATTGTTGTCTATAGAAGATATATTGACCAGGCGATTCCCCCATTTAAAGCTTAGACGCTCTATAGATGGAGGCGAGGTGTGTGCATGATTGGAGCATTTCTTGAAGCAGTCGATAGCATACATCATCATCTTCGGCAAGTCCCAGGAAATCTACAGCGATAAGACTCAATTTCTTGAGGCTTGAACAGTTTTGAATAATATGCAAGAGGAAGCCGCTGGTTGTAAAACCGGAACTCCTAGCCGCTCGAAGAAATGCAGGGATTTTACCTATTTTCCCAAGATGCACAACCTTCAGATTTGCTGCATGCGAAAGCAATGTGTGGAAATGATAATTCAAGATTACCGGTTGCTCTCCTTTGATTATATTAGGAACGTGCAAATATGAGATAGCCATGCTAAGTTGAATATCCACGGTTTCCAGTCCGGAAATGAGAGGCGAGATTTCGTCTTTCGTAAATCTAGTGATCTTGAATACTTGATAGTGTATTTTAAAATTTGTAGAAATATCTAGTCGTCTCGGTCTTACTTTCGATTCTACTAGCGCAGACAACACAGCCCATACACACTCTGTAATTGAGGTCTCCGTGGACATAACGTCTACATTCAGTCTGCGTCAAATGGCCAAACGCCATGGGTCAACCTTAGCTCTGTCGAGGACCTTAAGAGTTCTTAAGTCGATGGTGAGTTAGCGGGCGTAATGGTCACGAATAACCTCGAACGATTTATAAATTCCGATTCTTTCGAGTTCGAGATTACAAGAGGCCTTGGCAATGAATTCCCGATCCTGTCTAGTTTCTAGAAGTGCTGCCTGGTCGGCGACTAGCTGGTCAAATTCGCGTTTGCCATGCTCGTCGAATTCTTGATGTTTTTTCATTGTGGGACAAGCGAGATTCTGACATATTCACAAGATTCTGTAGATTATATTCGGTGTACACAAATCGGGTACTGTGAAGTATTTCTGGGCGGACATTGGGAAGAGCAGGATATCAAGTTGTTTGCAAGTCAAGCGAACAGCTCCGTAATCTCCCTTGGAGAGCTCCTAAGTGATTTGGATGAGTGTTTCCAAGGGAACTGTAGTGAGGTTAGGCGTTGACATTTTTAAATTCTGTATGAATATAAATGCATGTCAAGGTGTGTATTGATTCTTGAAGAGACGACGTATCTAAATTTGACGATACATGAGCTATATCGATGGATAAATGCTGAAGTTGATAGAAGTAGGTCCATGATTCAAAAATTTATTTTGTGCTTTCTATCCAAGTACCTTAGGTAGGTATGTATTAATATTAAGGACGCACCTGTCTTATATGTTACCTAGGGAAGGTACAACCTACGATATATAATGGGAAAGAAGCTACCTAGGTACCTCTTATTAAAGTTGACTGTCGTGACAAGAACGTGAGAACTGGAGACTCCAAACGGAGGTACGAACTTTACACGCTAGCACGTGCCAGGCTACAAGGATATACCTTAGTAGGTACGTAATGGCAGCTACTGCTACAGCTGTTACCACCTGCCCAAGCTTTGCCTCTACCCAGTACGGTTCAAAAGTACCTAACCCAGGCTAGATCGAACGTTGCGGATTGGATCCTAAAGAGATAAAACCTACCTAGGTGACGGAGGTGAGGCAGTTTATCGCGGATTGTGGCCGCTCGTGGAAAATTACATTTTCCAGCTTAAATCACAATGCTTTTGAAGATACATAATGGGGGACTATCTAGACCTTTAATTACGAATATTCAATATCAACTGAGGTCGCCGGTCTCGTCCTCAATTTTCTTGCGACAGCGAGCCCAACACACTCGAGCATTCTCTATACAACCGATTCTTCGATCCCAAGACACGCAATCAAAAACCGACGCTGCGCGCAAATTCGTTTATCATGCCGCCGCCTCATTCTCTGCTAAATATAACAAGTTCAACCCAGCAAATGACGTCTTCCATTTCAATCCCTACAATCGCATCCAGACGCAGAAGAAGCGCCCCAAGTCGAAGCGTCCTGCCAGCGGACAGGATGCCTTCTTTATAAGCCGAGTAGGCGACACCAACGCTGTTGCCTTTGGTATTGCCGATGGTGTTGGAGGTTGGGAGGATAGCGGGGTTGACCCAGCCGACTTCTCGCATAGCTTTTGCGACTATATGGCCTCAGCAGCATACGAACATAGGTTTGGCGCAATTGGTCAATCCTTAACGGCTAGATCTTTGATGCAGAGGGGATATGATGACGTATGTAAGGATGGATCCATTCATGCTGGAGGTAGCACGGCCTCGGTTGGCATAGCGAGCGAAGATGGCAAGTTAGAAGTTGCTAACCTAGGTGACTCTGGGTTTGTGCACTTGCGCCTAAATGCTGTGCACAGCTATTCGGAACCCCAGACGCATGCCTTTAATACCCCGTACCAGTTATCTATCGTGCCAGCAAGCATGTTAGCCCGCGCCGCTGCATTCGGTGGAGCACAATTGTGCGACTATCCCAAAGATGCGGACGTCACACAGCACACGTTGAAGCACGGCGATATACTCGTCTTTGCGAGCGACGGAGTCTGGGACAACCTATTTAACCAAGACATACTTCGAATAGCCAGCCGGTTAATGATCGAGCTGGGCGCCTGGAGAGCAAGTGACGGCGGCATACTCGTTGCTGATAACTTGTTGCCCTACACCCAAGCAGAAGATTCGGCGCAAAGGCCGTTGACGCTTCAGGGCACACTAGCAGTAGAAATCGCGGGAGCGGCCAAACTAGCGAGCACAAATCAGCGGGTTGATGGGCCATTCGCTAAAGAGGTTCAGAAATATTATCCCCAGGAGAACTGGCACGGCGGTAAGGTCGACGATATCTGTGTCGTTGTTGTAGTGGTCTCTGAGGATGGGAAACCAGAAACTATCAAGAGCAAACTGTGAAACTACCATGGATGATATTGTACCTAAGTCGGAATAACATTAGAATTATGCATCATCGGGCGTTTAAAAAGAAGGGAGGAATCAATTTTTTGCAAGCATTCTACGAGCATTCTGCATATAAACGCAGGCGGATGGGGAAGGAGGGCGGCCGTATTTGTAAGATATTCGCTGCTACGTATATATTTATAACGCTACCTTTCAACTAGCTATCTGATGATTGTAGACTTTTGCTGTGGTGTTGTTTATACGGCTATCATTGACCGCTCTTCTTTGACTGATTCTCCAAGGTATGTGCATACATAATGATACCGCATACTACCGAAGTGTTCGTTGATAATGATGTCTACCTTAAGTATTTTATCTCTCTCAAACTGCGTTTAGATACGGCTATACGTAGGTATCTACATTAGAATACGTGATGTAAATATGAGGCGGAAACCTGATCTTCACGAATAAACATTGGAGGTACCTAGATACCTAGCTTAACCTAGATAGGTACTTTATACCTAGTTATGTAAGAGACAAGGTTACCGTGGGGAGTTTACATCAATTGAATTGCCAAATCCTAGGTAGCCTCCCCCACTTAGTCTGCATATGTACATACATATATACACATGCACATACGCAAGCTCTAGGTGGGGCGCTAACCCATCAGAGCATTCCGTTGTCTTAATTCTTGGCTTTGCAAATGCAAAACTTCTACATACAACATTCCCATTCCTCAATGCATCCAATTCTTTAGCCGCATTAATTTCCCATAATCGTCCCTATAATTGGTCCGAAAAAGCAAAATTGCGCGACCATGGACGATACTATTGTGCCCTCAGTAGAAGGGCTTTTACCAGAAACACTTGAAGTATCTGTTGATGAACCCTTGTCAATTTCTGATCCCGCTGAAGTCTTCGGCGTCGAAGCTCCTTCGCCGCAAATTCCCACCGACCTCGCCGAAGATACCTCGAACGGTACTACCCAGAGTGAAGCTAGTAGCTTGAAACGCTCTAAACCTCACGACGAGAGCGACGAAGGATGGCAGACCGTGAGCAAGCGCTCGTCCAAAAAGTCAAAAAAAGAGAACAAGGAAAAGAAGATTCCAGCGCCCCAATCAAGTAATTACCCTTCCATCTCATTCAACCACAACGCCAAGCTCCAGTCCAAGATCGCTCTCGACTCACTACGAAATCTCATTCTCTACATCTTCGCCGAAGGCGCAGCACCCCAATGGGTTGCAATCTCCCAACGGCCCCAGTTTAGAAAGATTGTCGCGATCATGGTACCGGGACTAGAAGAGGCTATGTTCAAGCAGGACGTCGACTTTGCAACATACAACGACCAGCCTTTTGATTCGGATCAAAGACCTCGTGTGTTGACATCTCCGGATGACTATTATCCGCGACTTCTTAAGAAAGACGAGCTTCCTGAAATCCTAAAGGAATTCGCAGACATGTTCCGTCACTTATGGCCCGTTAGAACGCCCGGTAACGAGAAATACGGTACTATTCGCTCGCCACTTGGCACAATACTCACGGCGCCGACCGAAAAGACCAAAGAGGAGAAGAGTCAGCGTGGCGTCCAGCCCGCGAAGGAGCCAAGAGGTTGGAAGGATGAGCGAACAAGAATTACCGAGTTCCTAACGATGCCGGAAGACTTCCTAGCCAATGGATATATATTACATCCTGCCTGCATACCAATGGAGCGACGCAAAAACTTTCAAGATTTAGAAGGTTGGGTCCATACCAATGTGGAAAATCTCGAAGATGGCGATGTTCCTGAAGAGGAAATTCAACAAGGAAGTGTTACTGCAGGCCGAGAAGTCCTTGCTCTTGATTGTGAAATGTGTGTAACAGGACCCGAAGAATACTCTCTTACGCGAATCAGCCTCGTGAGTTGGGATGGGACCATCGTTCTCGACGAGTTGGTCAAGCCGGATAAGCCGATCCTTGACTACGTCACTCGTTTCTCAGGCATCACAGAGCAAATGTTAGCCCCTGTCACCACTACGCTTAGAGATATCCAGGCTAAGCTGCTGGAAATCCTTCATCCACGCACGATTCTTGTAGGGCACTCCCTAGAGTCGGATATGAAAGCATTACAGCTTACGCACCCATTTGTTGTTGACACTGCTATTCTCTTCCCACACAATCGAGGCCCTCCGTTAAAAAATAGTCTCAAGTTTTTGTCGCAGAGGTTCCTCAAGCGCGAAATCCAGAAGGGTGCATCAGGGCATGACTCGATCGAAGACGCAAAGGCGTGTCTAGACCTCGTGAAACAAAAGTGCGAAAAAGGAAAATCCTGGGGCAATCAGGAATCGGGTGAAAATCTTTTCCGGAGGTTGACTAGAACAGGGAAGGCCTATCGCGCGAATGGTGGAGTCGAAGCCAAAGGAGGTGTCCAAGTTGGAAAGACGAGTGCCATGATCGACTGGGGTGACCCGATGAAGGGTGCCGGGGCAGCTTCAACGTTCCCGATTGGGTGTAAGTCGGATGAGGAAGTTACGGAGGCCGTCATGCGCGCCGTAAGGGGCGATCCCGTCGGAGAAGAGATACCTTTCGGTGGTGTTGACTTCGTCTTCGCCCGATTTCGCGAGCTAGAGGCGTATCAAGGGTGGTGGAATGGGAAGAGCGACTTTCCACCCCCCGACCTCTCAGGCATGTCTCTCGAAACATGTGTCCAGAACCTCGCACAGCGAATCAAGCGCATATATGACTCGTTACCGCCGTGCACGGGCTTTATTGTGTTTAGCGGCTCTGGAGATCCTCGTGAGATGGCACGCCTACAAGCTATGCAAGCTCAGTTCAAGAAAGAGTACAACACCCCTGGCAGTAATTGGGATAACCTAAGTGTGAAGTGGACGGACAGGGAGGATCAGGCGCTGAAGAAGGCTGTCAATGTTGCGCGCAACGGCATCGGGTTCATCGGTGTCAAATGAATTGACTAGCTCCTTGTACACTTTTTTTTTCAAGAGGGTCTGTATTTTCAGGAACCATCTGGGGGGCGTGTATGATACAACCAGGGAGGGCGGTATATGAGATACGAGCTACGATCGTGTTTGGTATTGGTATTCTAAGATACCCCATTTCTATATTCTTCGTCGGGAATAGGTACCTACCTAGGTATCGAGTTCCGTGAAACGGCTGGGCTGAGTTTTGCTACTTGTTTTGTGGGCTTAAAACCATATTACTTCTATCTTAATAGGTATGGCTTATGTGTTTTCATATTTATAGATTTCGCCCTCAGATATCAGAGGTACCATAAAGCATATGGATACGGCTTCCCTGGTTGGTTTAAGCAGCTACCTTGAAGATCTTGGAACCAATATGTGACACTTGACTACAGTCACAAAGAATCAACCAGCGCTGTCGAGTTCTTTTGACTTTCCCATAGCTTTTTCTTCGTCGTTGTCTTTGATTGTGACCTCCTCCGAGGTCCGGAAAGAATAGAGTCGATATGGGAAGCCCCAAAGGTGTTACCCATTTTTGTATTAAGACTTTCTGGAATATCGTCGTCTGGACTGGTTATTCTGCCATTTAACAATATTCTGTATTATTAACATTCTATGAATCGATTATCAAGAGATTGGTATTCCGGGCGTTATTTCCTTTTCGAAAGATCATTTACGGGCACTGCCCCATCATGGACCCGGGGGGACGTCGTAGAACTCTTACCGAAGAAGTTCTTCGAGAAATTTAATTGCTCTTGTAAAAACCGCGGGAAAATCCTAGACACAATATACAATACATGGATCAAATCTAGAGAGAACTACCTCTGTCCTTTTAGTTGCTATGAGTATACCTTCAATGTCTACGAAGATGGGCAAGTTACGCCGGTTGCTGTATCCGATGAGACTCTTGGACGATTCGGAGCGGTACAGTCGTCCCTGGGGGGCTGGTACGTTTTATCTTTAATTTACGAGTAGGTACTAGCATATGCTAACCGTCTATCATCTATATAATAGTCGTCTACGATATATGAAATGCGTTTTCTGTAAGGATATGATTGGGCTCATATGTGTACAAGTACCGGATGATAGTCTTGTGGCTAAGTGAGCCATTGCGTATTTCCAACCTAGACAGTAAAGGAAGAATGCTGCGCTACTGTAAACACTGAAAATGTTTAGAGACACTGGGTCATTTGGAATTGCTATACTCAAGTCCCTAACTACTTGGTTTGAATCTTACGATATCGACACCGCTTCACCCCTCCCCCTTATACACCAAATTCACTATCCATAATCTCCAGAGCGAACCCAGCCAGCTTCTGGATTGGTTCTAGGACTGCCATATTAAAAAAGCGTACTTCCTCCGAACCAGTCGGGTTTTTAACAAAAGCGTTGATTAAAACATTTTCCGTCTCCCGGCCTGGCAATCTTTCGATGTCTTTTAGTAGATCGTTCGCTTGATGGTATACTACCCATTCCTTCGAATGAGCAGCCGGGCAATAATGGATTACCATGGCTAGGATAACCTGGCACATGGTGGCTTGGTCCATCTTACTAAGGACTTCTAAAAGTCTTGCGGAAATTCCAGTGCCCCCGCTTGGTGAGGAAAGAGAATCCGCGGCCGTGTTCGCTAGGAGTTTGGCAACCATAAGCATGCCCTTTACTCTTGGTCCGTGGAAAGGCATAGGACCTCGGTACGGATCGCTTTCCAAGGCAAGGAAAGATGATACGGATAAGGCGTATGGGAAATTGCCTTGTTCGCAGAAGCAGATGCTACCCTCGACGATTGCTTGCGACAACGGTTCAACAGCGTATAGTTTAGCTTGTCGAATCTGCGCGCACATCTTCCAGCGATGGCGAAGGTGCCGAGTTTTCTCTGGTAAATTCAAGCCTTGTAGTGGGGCTGTGCATTCTGGATATATATTTTTAATGTATTTCTGTAGAGAACTATTCGACCGCAAGTTTTTCTCTATTGGCGGATGCCGCAGCTTTTCTAGGTCGATAACGAGGCTGAATGAGTTCAGCTCCAGATGCGGATACCGCTGGCAGACTTGGTAGATATCTAGGTCTTGTGCACACCGAGGGCAGACGCACTCAAAGTAATATCGCTTTAGCGCTTTTTGTCTAAGCAAGCGAGGGAGTGTGAAATCTATTACGGGACGAGTAATTAGTTAGATGTTAAGAAATGGGAGGAAAGGACCCTTTGGTGCCAGGTTTTGGCTTACCTATATATGATATGACGATCTCTTCGCCTTCTTGGATTTCTCGGTAGGCGTGCAATACCGCCTTGCGGCCTATGAATTGCACGAAAGCATTTGGTACGCAAGAATGGTTCACCATAGCCAGCGCCGGGTTGACGAATGTCCCGCTCTGGCCAATGTCCACGTCAAGGCGGTCAAAGGAATTTATCTTCAACTATTCGGTGTTAGATCTCATAGCAGAATATTGAGTAGCTATACTAATGAAAGGACAGAGGGTGAGAAGAAAGAAGGGTTGTTTACCTTGCACACTATCTCCATAGCTTCTTCCAAATCGGCCTGGTTCGGCTTCCGGTTCATGTAATGAAATGCGGCGTGTGCCTGTATCGCTATGCGCTCCCATTCCTTGCCCTGCTCCGCAGTACGATGTGCTCTTCTGTGGCCTTCCATCTCGTTGAATGCGGCCCGCATCTCCGGACGTACGAGCACCTGAACTAGAGCCCGGATGGGGGTAGGCAGGTCTCTGAGTGGTGGATTCATTGGTGTCTGTGATGGGTTCGCCTCGGCTTCGGCCGCACTGCTGGTGCGAACACGCCGGAAGCACTTGCATTCGCCGTTGCCGTGGCCGAGAGCCCAGTCGAGCTTCTGACATGCCGTGCTACAGTAATACGCCGCACGACAGCCAGTGCAGGCACGTACACTTACGGGAGAAGGAGTGGTGGGATCATTACCTGATGCTATAGCTAAGCAGTAGTGGCAGGTCCGCGATAGTTGATAGCTGTCTGGGATAGCTATGCTAGGTGCCGTTTGCCCGTCAAACACGGTGATGAGAGCGCCCGGGCTGTAGGTCGCTGATGCGAGGACGGAGCGACCGCGGGTTGAGGTTGGTGAGCCTGGCTTGATTCCTGATGGTAGAGTGACCATCTTGATAATCTTTGGTAGTTGTAAATTCTAAAAGTGATTTTCTTATTACCACCAGGTACTTAACCAACCTAGGTAACTACCTCCCTTAGTACTATGGAAGGAGGTAATCTCTTAGGTTATGTTGATGAATCGAGAATACCTTGGCGGTGGGTCTTGCAGCTTCTTAAATACATCGATTTTGCGTGTTACGATACGGTGTCAGTCGCACCTTCCGATTATATTTTTGATGCAAGAGACTTACGAATTAAGCGCATTTTAAAACATGACTATCCGACTATAAGTACCTAGGTACCTAGGTACCTAGGTTTATTTATTATATCATTAATCGCAGGAAGTTCTCTTTTTTTTCCCCTTCTTTTTCTCAAGAAGAGTATAACTACCTAACCAGCATATACATACTTGTTGCATTAGTGACTGGTAGTGAATATTGCTACCAATTCAATAGCAACCCCCGTGTGTTGTTAATCATATACATAGCAGACTCTGTAGTATAGCAGCATACGGCTAAGATATGGACAGTAAGATACAGACAGCATCACATTATCTCCCCTTGTGAAATGTCCATACCTTAGATAAATACATCGCACTTCCTAAGCCAGGAACCTCGAATATGTCTCTATGGACGGGCAACATCTGCCAATGAGTCCCTCGCTTTCCGCCGGCAGACCATACGAGACATACATAAGTATTCACCCCCGCGTGTTGGATCGAGTTGCGTATACGAAATACAATCCTCCCTTACCGACTTCAGCCGCAAATACTACCTGTAAGCTTCGAATTTTCGAGTCATACAACTTTTGGTGATAGATACCTATCTCGAGGAGATAAGGCGTGATTATTACTCCAATAGATAAGTATAATAAGCGTACTCGATGTTAGTTTGGGGCAACTTGTGTTTTATCCTCATAAGGTTTCCTTCCTAATAGAATAGGAATACATCATATCCATCAAGTTTGGACTAGAATCAGTCAACTGCTAAATAGCCAACTCGTAACCATGCCTCTCGAGATCCAACCCGCTACCGAAGCCGATGCACGCCGGGCTGCTGAGATCGAGGCCTTGGCGTATAAGCCGAATCCATTCAATCGAATTCTCTTCCCCGGGCCGTTCCCTCCAGAGGCCGTGGACGGGCGTGGTGCCCAATTGGCTGCCGAACTGAAGAAGGATCCCTCGGCACGCTGGCTCAAGGTGATCGATACTGACTTGGTTGAGAACGAGAAGATGATTGCATTCGCTAAGTGGCATATCTACGCCGAGAAGCCACCGCAGCCAGCGCCTCGGTCATTCGGACCAGGGTGTAACGCCGAGGCTTGTGAGCTTGTGTTTGGATACCTTACCAAGCTGAGAGCCCGCATTTGGGGCGATAAGAAATGCGTCTGTGAGTATTCCATATTGGTGAAGATGAATATACCTACCTCTGTAATATGAAAGAGAAGCGAGGGGACGGAAACTGGAATGGAAACGGGAATGGAAACCCTACTACGTTGTCTTCCTAATGCGATGCCTTTCGTACTAACTACACTCATAAGACCTTGCACTCCTTCACACCGATCCCAAACATCAAGGTCGGGGTGCAGGCAGCATGTTGACGAAATGGGGTATTGAAGAAGCCAAAAAGCTTGGCTTCGTCGTATATCTCGAGTCTTCGTCAGCGGCTCACTCGCTGTATCAGAAGCACGGGTTCCGCGATATCGAGTGCGCCACGGCCGATTTGAGTAAGTGGGGTGCGCCGGAGGAGCATAAGACGTGGTCGATGAAGTACGATCCGTCCGAGGTGATTGCTTGAAAGATATCTTGTCCGTTTCTATTGTAGTAGTTATAAGAATATACGATCAGAATGTGTATAGAAATAGAAATATTGATGCCTTCATAATTTTATAACTCCATAACTTCATAACTTCATATGTAACTCCTTAATTACGGAGTTATGCTGTCACCTCAATAAAGGGTACCTACATAAGAGGCTTGATTCAAACCGCGTTGATTGTCAACTTCCATAGACTTAATTGGATAACGATGGATTGTTTATGGGGACAACTCATAATACATACAGTAGCTCTCAAACAGCCTTCAGGTATTGACGATATATTAGTGGGGTCAACAAGTTCGACTGAAATACAATCTAATAAGTCACTTAACTACCTCTTAAGTTCTAACCTAACAGTTTTCAATTTGGCTAGGTTACTGCTATTGGGAAACTGAGGTGTATAGTCATCCCATATTTAACCTGTAAACAACATCATATGTCCCGAATGTTTTAAAATATCGTTCTGGTTTTTACCTACTTACTTATTCTTCCACTGAATAGCCCCGCCATCCCACGCGCTATTCTTATCCATCTGATCTTGCGTCATCGTAAAGTTCGACTTAGCGATGCTATCGTCCTTCTGGAAGACATCACCAACAGCAAACTCCAAAATGTCTCCAGGCCCTCCGACCAACGATAAAACCGACCCTCCGGCTCCTCTTGTGAGTTCGTGGCGCGCTCGTGCCGAGGCTGGTGAGTCAGTTGCCGTAGTTCGCGTGCGGAACTTGAAAAGCTCCATTCCTATCGGCCGGGACGCCTGGGGCCGCTCCGGAAAGTTGCAGCCCGTGAATCTTTCGTCGGAGGTGTCGTTCGCGGATCCTTTCGCCGTAAATGAGTCCACGTCGGGGAATACTGATAAGCTCGACGCCGGCACTGTGCATTATGGGAACTTGAGCAAAGCGTTGCTCGGCAGTCTCGAGCTTTTAGGACAGGGAAACGCTGCCAAGCCCGACGCTACGGGGACAGCAGCATCGGCGATAGCTGCCACAGGCTACAAAGCTGAGATCACGACTCCGCGCACCGCTGACGTCCTGGAGTTGCTGTGGGTGCGCATGACAGGGCGCGTAGTAGACGGGAGTCGTGTAGCACTACCACTAGACCAGCTACCGTTCTTACACGCAGCGCGCTTACGCTCGCTATCGCTTACCGTTGAGCTGCCCAAGGCGTCGCTACTCGGCGCCGGCGTCAGCTTATCTACGACAGCGTGTTTCAGAGAAGACATGCCCAAGGAAGAGGAAGAAGAAAAAGGCGATACTAACAAGAATCCCTTGCGATCATACTCGCGAACCCTGAAGATCCATGGATTACATATTCCCACGCTGATTGGCGTCAACCCGAACGAGCGCAAGGCAAAGCAGATGCTCATCATTGACGTCGAAGTCGATCATTTCGATGTCGCGGATGATATACATACCGAACTAGAGGATATCGTAGTAAAGGTAAGAGTTAACAAAAAGAAAAAGATTTTTGAGAATACCTAGGTAGCCATTGCTTACATATCTGCTATTAGACGGTAGAGTCCTCATCGTTCGAAACTTTAGAAGCACTCGCTTCCCACGTCGCCACTAGAATCTTATCGGACTTTAGGATCAACGACGACCCAAAGCCCATGAAGGAGAGAGGATGGCGGGTTAAGGTTTGCCTGGAGAAGCCGATCGCGATACCTACTGCAGAATTCCCGGCTGTGGAAGTGACAATGGGGCCATGATGGCCTAAGAGGGATATCCTACTTGGATGAAGCGGTGGCTTTAACATGGATACACCGTCAAATAACAAGATATCTTCTGCATAGTAAGTCTATGATACTATGCATAATATTTGACGCCTGTTTCTGATATTATGGCGTAGACATTTTGGTCGGGTTATCTATCACAGGCATGTATTGAAGAACTATCGCTCTCTTACCTACCAGATAGCTCTAGTACTTCGGTTGTCCGCGTTGAAAAATTAGTCTATTCTCGTGAAACCCTTCTCTGGTTATCCGAATGATTTCATCGTAGGCTAGGTATCTAGGTACATAGGTATGGAAACACGTATGATGTTCCTAGGGTAGAGACATGATATTACAAACATGCTAGGTGCACCTGAGTATATGGATACTTGTATTAAAGTCACTCATGACTTGTCCTTCGCTGAATAGTATTGTTCTACAATGTGGATGAAAGTTGCTTGAGGGGTTTGGCTTTCCCGGGGAGCCGGGATGGAAGCTTCTCTGCGTGTAACAGAATACGATTAAATCTGCCGCTATGCGTTAGGTATTGAAGAGAGAATCTGCCAAGTAAACTCCCGCTATTTGACTGATCAGATAGGGCTGCCTTAGTTCTACACCGAGGCCTATTCTACACGGCCCCTCGCATGAAGCTACAAGGTAACCTACCTATCCAGTTATTAAGTGACGCGGCATTGTGTCATCGAGATCAAGTTGGTTAGTGTTCTTAGTACGAGGCACATAATCGTGAATGCCACGTCAAACTTGAGGTGGGAGCGTGTTTATGATGAGGCGGGCTTCAGCAGCCTCGCTTACAAGCACAACTGCAATGAACACAGCTCATGAGTGACGATTCCCGGTAAGATTAAACGGTCCAAGTAAATCCCGGGTGACGGGTTCCCACCCATACAGATATTGCGAGATCCCTAATTCATACAAGGATAAGACTCGGCAAATGGCATCTATAGTAGTTGACTGACGGACCTTTGGGTATTCTATAGGAAATCAAATATGCGCTGTTTCCATCATTTATCATCTATCATCAATCACGAGAAGAGTACCTAGCAGACGGGACCGCATCAAACCTTCCGGCAAGACGGGATGTCGCCATGCGTGATCTCATCGATAAACTTGGGATCTGGATCGAAGAGCATGACGTGGAAATGCTCTACAGCCTGGACGGATTTCAACGATCTCCAATTTTTGAACCATATGTACTACTCAGGTGTGTTAGCATAACCAAGCAGCAAAAAAGCAAATACAGATAACATCACTTACACGATCCTTAGGGACCCTAGACCCAAACGTCTTCTGCACGTAGCCATCGATCTCGGCTCGAGCTTCGTCCGTTAGGTCCGTCGTAACGGGGTCCTCAGGCAACTCGAACTTGGTCCAGACGACGAGATGGACAATCCTGCTATCAATACCATACGGCCAGTCGTTCCATAAGATCTTAATATCGTCTTCGAACTCGAAAGGCTTGCCCCTGGGCTTTACGGGGGCATCCCAATGTAATCGCTGCGTCAGGACGAAGTTCATGACGCTGCCGTAGTCTCGCTTCAGATTCCACGTGTACTCGAGGTACCGGCGCAGGTCGGAAGGGATCCGCCTGAATGAGCCTAACCGGTTCTCGGCTACGATGTTCTGCACCTCTGGCCACGTCGACACTGTGTACTCCGAGTCGGGTGTGCCGATAATGCCGATATCCTTGACGCTTAAGCTGCGGAGGAATTCCGGGCACTCTTCCATGCGCTCATTTTCGGGTACGTTCACCTGCCAATATGGCAGGCCATCGACGCTACCCATCTTGCTACTCTACTTCGCCGGAGTGTGTATAGAAAAGGAGTTCCCGTTTGATAGCGGAGTATCTACCCCCCCTGGCGAGAATGGGCGATAGGTGAGCGGGTGTAACTGATCACAATCACGGGATAAATAACTGCCAGTTGAGATATGATAACCTTGGAAGACGGTGGCGGGGATGTGCAACCAAGATATTCCAATTTAGGGAAATATTGTCAATATTAGGATACCCTTTTGTTGTTATTTATGGCAAGCGTTGTACGACGAAATGTCGGAGAGCTGATATCGATTCAAATTTAGAATTCGAGAATCTCAGGGGGCTGCTGGCCATAGTCCATTGACCAATCAGCTATGACATGTTTTAAAAGGTGGAGTTCGAAATGGATCTTTCCTGACTCTGCAGCTCTGTTTTCTTTGCCCCTTGTAGACGCCACAGCGCTGTACGTAAACACTATCGCGGCATTGTATTATACGATCAAAAATGGGACCCTCCAAATTCGCACAACAAGATTCAACGTAGTGTTATATTGCAAACGTCTATTTCGTACCACTGTAGCATTCATATATTTATTTATTATAACTATTATATAAATCCAAGTTAGCTTAGCTTGCATGTAATCGCCGTCTCATTACTGTGGCTTTTGCCGCACCGATGCTTTAATAAATATCTCAACTCAAGCTTTGAGGCTTTAACATGGTAATCAAGGTTAGCTACCAGGTCTACCTGGTAGATGCGGCTCTTTTCTTAGTCGCGAAGGCGTCGATCCCGTCCAGGCTGTCCAGGCTGTCCAGCCTAAAAGAACTAACCTACTAATTACCTACATACACTGATAATACGGAGTACGGAATACGCCATGAAGCCAATACGAGACATGGCATCAAGACTTGCTTACATCTTACATTGATTGATACCTCCCTCTTCCCTTGTACCGTAGCCCCCACGTGGAAATCTTCCGATTGTCTATTTGCTACAAAAGTGACGTGGCGGTTTTGGTTAGTCTCGTCATCATAACCTCACGAAAAAAAAGCGATCAATATAAACTGTCATTCTCGATTCGACTTCGTCGACAAAAGAAGGGTCCACCCATTTCCGAGACGTAATTTGATCGAGGTCTTCGGCAGACAATTTCACCGGTCTCTCAATACGTAGTTTGAATACATTATATTACGAGGTAGGCAGCTCAATACATAACTCAATACGTCCGTAGCTGAAGCTCCCCTAAACCAACCGATATGAAGTTTCATCAAATGATTACCAAGTGGATTGCTCTAGAACTTAGTACTCAATTAGTTCCCGCTGGTTCGACGAGAAACCATGTATCGGGCGAACTAATTGATCCAAAGTGGGGAGAGAAGTTGCATTTGTTATTGCGAGACATAATACATTGTATCGCCAATTTGTCACTAGAATCTTGGGGGCTATTTTAATTAACTAGTATCAAAGTAGGATTTGCACCCAATGCATGACATATTCTTGGATGAAGCCGCCTAGCCGTCATAACGGCCGCCTCTGAATAATACCTAAGGTACCCAAGATAAATGTAGTTAAATAGAATAACGGCTAGGTTCAGGATGGAGAGAGCTGTTTATCGGCGGCTTGAATGCCAACCACAGCATCAACGTATGTGAAAATACTACCCACCCTACATTGGAGTCCGGTCAGGCTAGACTTACGCAACGATGCAAGCCCAAGCCAACTTCCGACCCACTTTCTCCTGTTGTTCAACAGTCAAACCAATGTCGGTAAAATGTGATAGATCTCTTGGATAACCTTTTTTCAGCCTTGAACCGCTCTAAGCCTGCACGTCTCGACAATGTATTGATACCCTACCTATATAGTATATACCTTATATGCTTTTGACTAATATGAAAATGTGGAATGGGGGATGATGCTGGCTGTCACGGTAGGAGAGGGACCTCCTTCTCGGCGTTTGGAGGGACGCTGCAGTATTCCGTCCCCCGAGGGCATTCGAGAAAAATACTCCTAATGTATCGTGGCTGGGATACCGCAACATGTTCAAAGTGAACATCGTGTTGTGGATCTTTGGTCGTCTAGCTTATCAGGGTCTAGCCCATGTCCACATGTGCCGTAAGAGGATTAGTTTGGCCTGTTTGAAGGGGCATTTTCGAAGAAGTGATCCATCTGCGCATCGAATATTCGCGGCCAAGTACTGTACGGTACAAGGGAGATATACACCGCATATCGATTTTACCTCCGCTTCATCGTGGCCATGGGGCAACCGATAATTTCCTGGAGCAACCATCAAGGGGTTAAGATGGCTAGAAGGAAACCAAACTAAATAAAAGGGGATGGGATGCTCCCTTTTAGCTACTTCGGCCGTGTCCTCCCTTTTCTCTTCGCACACTTCTTGATCAGGCAAGACTGCAAATAGTAGGGTGCAGGATATTCACCAGGTATGTTTATGATCTTCTCTCTTTTTTTCAATTTCATGGCTGCAGCGTATCGCTTTTTTTTGTTTTTTGCTGCCTTCTCCCCGCTTCGGTCTTGCATGTGATTGAGCGCCACAAGAAGAGGCGAACTGTCAAGCTCTGAGACATAGACCACGGAACACAGACAGCATAGGATTACCTTTGGACACAGCATACACAAGCATAGGATGGCAAAGCTTGGGGAAAGACGCCACGTCCTTGTAATGGGAAGAAATAATTCGTCTTCCGACAAGCCATTGCGACATGAAAGCTCTGATCCTCGGAAGTCCTTTGTTACTATGTCCACTATGTCGCTAGTGTTGCCTGTTGCCGGGTAGGAACCGGACAAGAGTCGGATAGAACAAGAATGATGAGGTAAAATGGGGATGAATAAGTTACTTGGATTGGACAAAAAAAATAATGGGAAGAGAGCCCAACTAAAAAATAAAATAACACCAAGCAAGCGGAAGGAAGGAACCAAAGCAAATCCAGCAAGAACAAGCAGGGAAAAGACAGAAAATGACTTGCTCTAACTTAGTCTGCATTACGTCAATGGTGCATTTGGGACTGCAGAAGTGAGCTAACCCCCCTTTTTTTAGGTATCAAAAATTACCGTAGCTATCAAAGCTCCGCCGCCAACCAAAATTTACCCCGCCATTGCCCCCCCAAAAGTCTAGACAAATCGTCATTCCCAAATCGTCACTAAAATAAATCTTTACCTCCCTTTCCCCGTTAAAAGACGAGTTCTTCCTAATACACGTCCATCGCGGTTTGGGAGTTTACTTTTTGTCTTACTGTTGATTCAGTACTCCATCCATTGGCAGAAGATACGTAAAGCATACACTTGCTTTAATCTATACAAATTACACAATGGCTTCAGCAATCAAGAGCGCGCTACCTTCCCACCTGAAGCCCGGTGGGAACGACGCGGACAGCGAGTTCGCTGGTCGACACCACGGAAAGACTCGATCGCACATGGTGAGTGCAACTTCATTTCCCTCCCCCCCCCTTGTGACTGGTTCATTTCGCTGTGGAATTAATCCATAGCAACTTGTATTTTTGAGTTCCCCGAGTTTGTGAGAAGAGAGACAGATAGGAGTCACAACCTTCGCTTAAAACTTCATCACTCTTTTTGTTTCCTATTCACCATGACGAGTTAGCCCAAGAAACCCAAGCAGCCCAAGCATCCCAGACTGCCCAAGCACCTCAAGAATTCCGAGGAACCCACGTTTTGTATGCCTCAGAACTTGAAATTGCATGACAAGATAAAGTTTCTCCTTCGTCGGCCACCACCTGGAAAGCCCGATTCTTCAAGCAACGAACCCAAACCGCAACCTTCCAATTCCTCCTTGAATTCAGTTACGTTACTATATCATGTTCACTATATTTATAATTCTTACCCACGCTCTCGGGTTATGATGTTTTCTGTTCATCCATCATTTCAACTAAATTATATCAGAATTTTCTTCAACAATCATCTCAATAATGCGTGTCTTACTAACAACAAATGATAAGGCCTTCGAGAATGCCTCGACCAACGTCGCTGCAGCGCAAATGCGCAACTCTCTGACCGAGCTCGCCGAGACTGTTAAGGACCCTGAGCAGAAGAAAGTAGGTGCTCGTCTATAATCCCAAATGTCTCGGGCGTATTAAACTAACCAATCACGTTAGCTGTTTGAGACCGAAATGGATAACTTCTTCGCTCTCTTCCGTCGATACCTGAACGACAAGGCCAAAGGCAACGCCGTGTACGTATAAACTCCGTTGTGACTATTATTGGATTAAAGTTAAGGGATGCAGCTAACAATTGGCCGTTTAGTGACTGGGATCGCATCAACCCTCCTGCCCAGGGGCAGGTTGTTGACTATGAAGACCTAGCCAACTCGGAATCTGTTGGATTCCTCAATAAGCTTGCCGTTCTGAAATTGAACGGTGGCTTAGGAACTTCCATGGGTTGCGTTGGACCCAAGTCCGTCATCGAGGTCCGTGATGGCATGTCCTTCCTCGACATGTCCGTCCGACAAGTCGAATACTTGAATAGAACCTACAACACCAACGTTCCCTTCATTCTGATGAACTCTTTCAACACCCACGACGACACTGCCGCCATCATCAAGAAGTACGAAGGCCACAACGTTGATATCCTTACCTTCAACCAATCGCGATACCCCAGAATCTACAAGGACTCGCTTCTACCTGTCCCCAAGAGCTTCGACTCGTCCATCAATGAGTGGTACCCTCCCGGACACGGTGACGTCTTTGAGTCTCTCTACAACTCTGGGCTCCTTGATAAGCTCATTGACCGGGGTATCGAGATTATCTTCCTATCCAACGTCGACAACTTGGGTGCCGTCGTGGACCTACGCATCCTACAGCACATGGTTGAAACCAAAGCCGAATATATCATGGAGCTGACCAACAAGACCAAGGCTGATGTCAAGGGTGGTACCATCATCGACTATGACGGTTCCGTTCGCCTGCTAGAAATTGCCCAGGTTCCCAAGGAGCACACCAACGAGTTCAAGTCGATTAAGAAGTTCAAGTACTTCAACACCAACAACATCTGGATGAACACCAAGGCCATTAAACGCGTTGTGGAGAACAACGAGCTTGAGATGGAGATCATCCCGAACGGCAAGACCATTGCCGGTGACAAGAAGGGCGAGTCTGACATCTCTATCCTTCAACTGGAGACCGCTGTGGGAGCTGCCATCCGTCACTTCAACAACGCCCACGGTGTCAACGTACCCCGTCGCCGTTTCTTACCTGTCAAGACCTGCTCTGATCTCATGCTCGTCAAGTCGGATTTGTACACCGTTAAGCACGGTCAACTGCAAATGAGCCCCAGCCGTTTCGGTGGTGCACCGCTCATCAAGCTTGGTAGCGATTTCAAGAAGGTCTCCGACTTCCAGAAGCGCATCCCATCAATTCCTAAGATCATCGAACTCGACCACCTCACAATTACCGGTAACGTCAACTTACATCGTGGCGTAGAGCTGAAGGGGACCGTTATTATCGTTGCAACGGAAGGCTCTACGATCGATATTCCTCCGGGATCCATCCTAGAGAACGTTGTCGTCGAGGGTAGCTTGCGTCTATTGGAGCATTAATATATGGGAAGGTCCATTTTATTCGCGTACTTGCGGGACCTTTCTGCTTTTTGTGTTGATGAGCGTTTCGTCCCTCCCCTTTCTATACGTACGCTTTTGCGTATTATAATGCGCGCGTTTCGCCTAGAGATGTGGTTGTACGGTGATGGTTTAGCCTTCCCCTTGGCCGGTCGCTGGGAATTATTGGAGTCGCATGGCACATAGAGATGACAGGTGTTTAGTTAGCACGGCAAACAGAGACGGGTGTGCGAAAAGGACGAGGAGAATGAATGACCGATTCATGGCGGGACATGTGGGCGTGGTATGTAGACGCCAGGAAAATAATGAAATAAAATGGTATGCATGCAGTACGTTGCGGTATATATTTTCAAGTGATGGTACTGTGGTGCGTCTGATAATAATCGTATCTTGTGACTTGGCTGCGTGATATGAAGCTCGACGAGATAGCAATTGCAAGTTCTAAGCTAACCTAATAGCTTCCAATACAGCATCTAATGTCGACGCAAAGCCATAAGATATGACCACTTCATAGCCTCTAAGTGCCAGAGGTTAGGTATTATTTAATACATGAACTAAATAGTATTGACCTTACATTCTCCGTATCCCTGGTTTGTAGTATACTTTTCCGCCTACCTCTAGGATTTGCAGTATTATTTATATAGTCGTATTATGATATCCCGTTGCTGTTACAGTAATCTAAGTGTTTAAATAAGAGTGCTTCGTTACGAGCATTGAGTCTGCTAATACATCTTAAGTTGCATCCTTTGAAGGTGCAGTACCTAAGCCAAACGGTACGCGAGAAGGCCAGTCTCCGATGTGAGAGGAATGTCGAATATAATGGTTGTCGATGCTAGAAGGATCTGTTTGATCCGCCCATCCACGGATCGAGGGACACATAAAATCTACTGTATGAGATGAATGGCCATACTTCAATCAATCCTTGAGGTTCTATTTGTGTTACCCCTAATGGTACCTTAGTTATATATACACGGCGGAAGTGCCATCTAAAGTAACTAGGGTAAAGGAATAGCCTCGATCCTTGTCCTATTCCATATCATTTCCCCTTCTTTTTCATATTCTCGGTGCACGATGGGCAGTACCATCGGCCCTCAGGTTCGGACTTAAGGCCGACGCAGGTCCAATGGAACCACTCGTAGGGACACGCTGGATTGTCACAAGCGACCATATCGCCGTACGATACGTGCTGGCACAAACAGTACTTCTTCCCTTCTTCGTCCTCCTCGTCATCCGATACCCCCGAACCCGCCGATACCGAGCCTCTATCCGGCATATCCTCGTCTCCGTCGAGGTGCGAGTGTTTACGATGGTGGAGGTGATGTGGTCGGGGCACGGGTGTGCCGCTTCCAGCTCGAGACCCAGCGCGCGACGACCTTATTGATTCTGCGTCCGAGAGCTCGCTGTCTGCTGTTGATACTGGTGATCCCTTGGATATACCCGCTCGTTTAACACGCGATAATGTCGACTTCGAGTTCGGGGGCTTCTTTCGACTAACCCCTGCGGAAGGTGTACCTTTCCTTCCAATACCACCGGCCGTAACCTTTGAACTAGCGCGAGGACCGGCACTACCTGCTCTCCCCGACGCCCCCGGTGTCCCTGCTTTGGGTGTTCCCGGTCCGAGAGAAGAATGACGAGCCAGTCCGCTCGATGCCGTTGGTAGGCTACCTAGGCCAGAACTTATTCGTGGACCCCTCTTGGGAGCACTGCCTTTTGTTAGTATTCACTGGTTTCTTGTTTACGCATTAAGAATAGTAATTGTGAGTTTTTCCCCTTTTTGTTTGGGTGCCAAATTCTAGAGGGAGAAGTTCTGCAATTGATGTTGGAAAGGAAAAGGAGCCCTGGTAGCAAAGAGGTTGTAGAAGGGAGCAAGGAACTCTGGATGGTTACTCACGGTCCGGCAGAGGACTCGCGCTGGTTGCGGCTGTTCATGATTATGCTTGCGGCGGGAGATGCGGGCGCGGAGCTGGAGATGTGGGCTTGCGACTGAGTGGTCCTGATTTGGGGGTTGGTAGCTCTCGATCCGTTCGGGGTCGCATTATTAGTGATGGGGTTCAACGGCGTGTTGCTGGCCGCCGAGACTGCCAGCACCCGAAGGCTAGTATTGCTATTGTTGGCGGCGCTCGGTCGTACCACGGAGGGGATCTCGTCGGGATCGGTGAAACCGGGTTCGTTTCGATCGCTAAGCTGTTTTATCTGTAGGTCAAGATGACGAATATGCTTGTCAAAGAGCGCCTGCGCCTTTTGTGCCAGGTGGATCTTCTCTTCAGCAAGTTTGTCGGCTCGAGTGTAATTCTCGCGGATGGTTTCGCGCAACATCTGCTCGCGGGGAAAAGGGGTATGACTACCGTTCATACGAATCCAGCGTTGGATCTTAGCATCGCTCTCTTCGATGGTCTTAACACATTCCTGGTACGAGCGGTCTTTGTCGGCGATCTCATCCTGGATAAAGCGAATTTCTTCAGGCAAGTTGGCAGTTCGGTGGATGAAGTCTTCTAGGATGGCGGCGGGGTCGTGGGCCTCGGTCGAGGGCGCCATCTTCTTTACGAAGTCTATGGAGAGATCGTCTCTAGGCATCGTTGTTAACCTGGCCCTCTAAGCGGGGGGCACGCTCTTTGGGTAGGTGATTGTGAGAGTGTGTTCAGAGAACAAGCGAATATACGCGCTAATATGGAAAATACTAGGAAATTGGAAGTTGGAAACTGGGGAAAAGAAAAGGTAAGTCGGACGGGGATGTAGGGTTTATGTTGGGGGAGAGGGAATTGCTGCGTCGCCTATTATTTTTGTTTTTATTCGTCTCTTCCTGAGTTCGAAAATTTTTATTTTTTATTTTTTATTTTTTGGCTTCTCTGGTTTATGTATTTGCTGCGGCGGCAAACTAGAAAAGGCAGTACAACGTAATGCAGGATACGGGAGATACAGGATGGCGGGAGGTACGAATGTTATGAATGCTATGAAAAGTTGTGGTTGTAGTTCTAGTTGTTAATTGAAGGCAATTGGGAATCACATGTGCATAATCGTGATAATCGTGATATCTGTGATATCTGTATGAATTTGAGCTTCGGCTCACCTTCCTAACCACTCCTAATAATTATCAATTTAAAGAGGGTCCTTTTCCAATGAGCAGGAGCGGTGCGATATTTGAGAAGGCGCTAGGAATTGGAAACAGAATTAGGTATAGGTAAAAGATGGTAAGGGTTTATTTGATTGCTTCATTAGGCAACGTTGGACTTCAAAGAGTTGCTTGCACTTGCACCGGTACACCGGCAGCTACAAACGCGATAAGTCCCAGGGTGGGGAGTAAATTGGTACAATCGATAAAAATTCAATTCTAAAAGTGAAAGTTGACGAGAGCGAGCAAAGACAACAGATGTTAAACCAACTCGTCTATTACGTAATAGCTGCTCGCTAATGTGCTGATGTCGGGTATGTATGTACTGATGTATGGACAAGGTATTCCGTGCATCCTTGGATTCGACCATGTGTTAGGGGTATTTATTTAGCGACTTCCATCCGGGCATGTAACGGTGAGAAAAGGTACCTAATAACGTATCAGAAGACGTCCAACTTTGGACCTATATATGTAATTTTTATGTACCTCGGCTCACCTTGAACGATAAAGTTATTGTATTGGAATTGTGCTAGGTTCTCCTTTGCTCTTTCCTACATAATGGTATATAATGTAAGCGAATCGGGCTACATGAAAGAAAGTCACTTTAATCCAGGTACCGATCCAATCTAATACAGATCTAGCCTAGCGCTTCTTATTTTGCATGTTAGTTCGACCGTGCATTAATAGTGGGGGCAAATCGGCAGCTACCGCATCCTTGGGTGGTAGACTTGAAAGTCGCCTTCAACTGCTTCATTCGTCTTCGTCCTGACAATTCAAGATAAACTTCTTCATCACCAAAAAAGCGATATCAAGTTCACACGACAGACATAGATATCATGATAAAGCATAAGCCATATTAGCGCCACTCTCCTATGGTTCACGAAGGTTCTACACGCGTTGCGTACCTTATATAATACTCACTGCCGACGATTTTTAGTGTCATTTTAATTCACCCTTAACTAAATTTATCCTACGCTTCTAAATCTATTTTCAGAGTTGAGTAACGGATAGCCGTCGCATAAATCCAGGTATCGCGACGTCAAACATTTATTCGAGGACCAGTCAAGAAAGGGGTTTTTTTTAAGCATTTTTGCGCGACACTTCGCGTATTACGATATTCGTGTTGATCGGTCGTATCTTGTTTCTTAACCTTCAAGATGGAGGTTGACCCGGCGAATCATTATTCGCTACGGTTACCAAAACCCAATTACCTCCCTCACAAAGCCCATCTTGATGAACCGGTAGTAAAGAAATTTTATAAGCCTTTAGATCGACCAAGCGACCTTGAAAATGCGGCTTATCTTAATAAGATCAAGCGCTTCGCTCACGAATACGGCATCACAAAGCCGAAAGGCTACACAGTCTCCTTCCATTATAATCCCGAGATGGAAAGGCATCACTTTGGCCAGACACACCCGATGAAGCCTTGGCGACTAACTCTCACGAAAAGCTTGGTCTCATCTTATGGGATGAATTTCGCCATGGAAAATTATACTGCCCGCGCGGCCACATATGAGGAGCTCACAGCATTCCATACGGACGACTATGTCGAGTTCCTTGCTTCGGTTGCTCCCCAGCCGTTGCCCTTAGACGTCGACAATTCTAGTCCTGATCTCAAGTTTAATTTGGGAGGTAGTGATTGCCCACTTTTTGAGGGATTGTACGACTATTGTTCCATGTCTGCGGGTGGTTCCCTGGATGCCGCGAGAAAACTGTGTACGGGGCAGTCTGACATTGCCATCTCTTGGGGCGGAGGCCTGCACCACGCCAAGAAATCAGAAGCGTCTGGGTTCTGTTATATCAACGATATTGTCCTTGGTATACTGCAATTATTACGCATCCATCCTCGGGTCCTCTATATCGACATCGACGTGCATCACGGTGACGGTGTAGAAGAAGCCTTCTTCTCTACGGATCGTGTCATGACTGTTTCTTTTCACAAGTACGACCCTCAAGTCTTCTTTCCCGGCACAGGGGCTTTAGAAGATAATGGGCCGAGGAGCGAGCACAACCCAGGGGCGCATCACGCTATTAACGTGCCCCTGAACGACGGTATTACGGACGAGCAGTACGAGTGGCTTTTTAAAAGCATCATCTCTAGATGTATAGAAAAGTTTAGGCCCGGTGCAATCGCTCTACAATGTGGTGCAGACTCCCTGGCTGGAGACAGATTAGGTAAATTCAATCTGCTTGTTCAGGGCCATGCATCATGTGTTGAATACTGCAAAAGTCTGAATATTCCTCTACTTATGTTTGGGGGAGGGGGCTACACCCCCCGCAATGTCGCTCGTGCCTGGGCATTTGAAACGGCCGTCGCCATCGGTCATAATAAGACGATCCCGACGGAATTGCCTCTTCATACTCCTTGGCGCGAGCGTTTCCGACAAGACACTCTACTACCCACTCTAGAACAGATATTAGGCGAACCACGCCAGAACAAGAATCCTAAAAAGAAGCTAGACGATATTATAGAGCATGTCAGCGAGCAGCTGCGATTCGTTGAGACCGCGCCCAGCGTGCAGTTTTCTACCATCCCGCCCGATCTCGGTCCAATCAGGGATGAGGTAGAACAGCGAATCAAGGAAGAAGTCGAGGAGAAGGATGAACTTGGACGGAAACTTCGAGAAGAAGGCATGGGAGATCGCATGGAATTATAAGGATACCTTCCTAATATTCAATTCGCGGCCTAGATATATAAGCGAAAATCATAAACATTGGTCGTAGTGGCATTATACTAGCTAATGGACTTATTTTGTATGTGTCTCCATCTTTAAGACCCTGACTTCCTGGCAAGCAATATCTTCCATCTTGTTTCACTGGTACATAATAGACAGTACTTAAATATATACCAATATATACCCTATGAAATATACATGCTATAGCTACCTAACGAAAGAACTAGGTTAGCCGTTACAAGACTCGGCCTCATTCATGTTTCTTAGAGCGCAAAACTCGACATTATTTCCATCACGCCTTGGAGATCTTGAATCCACCAGGTACCCGCTCTTGGAAGACCCTGTTAGGATCATACTTCGCGGCGGCCGCCTTTAATAATTTGACGTTCTCCGCACCGTACGTCGCGAAGGGTTCTTGGTCATCCGTGCAGTAGTTCAGGTAGAGCCAGTCGGCATCCTTGTTAATCGATTTGGCGTAGGATTTGACAGCCGCAAGGAGCGCCTTTACCGCGGGTCGGCCGACTTTCTCGCGTAGCTCGAGGGATTGGACTTCTATTCCGATGAGAACGTTGATGCAGTCTCCTGGCAGATGCTCTATTCCAAGCACGTTTCCGCCTTTAGCTGCGGATATTTCCGACCAGGACTTCAGCAGGGGCTGTATGACCATCTGCGCCTTAAAGTTTTCATCGGGGATCGCCTTGCGGAGTTTGTCGATTAACGTCTCGTATTCGGCACCCGCTTTATGCAGAACGCTCGTGTCAACTTGCACGGTGATGGCTTCCCAGTTGGTGCTAAATGCGTCAGTTAGCCAAAAGGTCAATCAATGGACATATAGTCAAAGGATATCCAACTCACTAGTTCGCCGAGGGGACTACGTAGTCCGCCAGCTTTGCGTAAAGCGTCTTCGCTTGGAAATCCTCAGGCTTAGAGATGGGGTTTGGGAGAGACAGGAATCTCTGGAGTGGCTTCGCATTAGCGACGCCATTGAGGTCAGATAAGTTAATGCTTATCGTGTAGTCTTTCTCCAGGGGCGCATGGTAATAGTATATGAAAGCGTAGTCGTCCACATTGTCAGCCAGGTTGTTTACGAAGTCAACGTAAGCATCCAAGACCTGGTCACTGGCAGCGGAGTGGTACACAGCCATGCCGCCCCATATGTTCCTGGATTCTATGGATTCCATGTCGAATCGTGTTACGATACCGAAGTTGAAGGAGCCGCCCTTTAGCGCGAGGAACAGGTCAGGGTTTTCGTTTTTGTTGGCCTGAACTATCCTGCCATCGGCCAAAACAACTTCATAGTTGACAATAGTGTCTGGTGATTGGGATCCGAGTCAGCGTTCATCTGAAGCATCTATTTCCCATATAGCAGATATGAACTATTGGGAAGTCACTTACCACAACTCCATCCTTTGCTGGCGATGAAGAATGATATACCACCACCGATTAAAAACCCACCAACGCCTACCTCGGCCTCACGGCCTCCAACAACCAACAGCCCCTCTGTTATACAATCAGATCGAAATTATGCGCTCGAGGTTCATCTGAAGTTACTTACGCGCAACCAAGTCTCTGTAGACATCTTTCCACCGACTGCCAGGCTCTAGCGAGATAAGCTTCGTTTCGGGGTTGTAGGTTCGCTTGGTCAAGAGGGTAAGATCAATAGTAACACCATCTTTAATGTTGTTACTATTATCTACCCACATGTGACCACCACTACAACAGTAGGATTTTCTTAGCATCTTCTTTCATTATCACCAATTAACAGTTCACATATGGCAGGGGAATGGGGCTTGTGTTCAGCAGCTCGACACTCACCTACGAACAGCAAATTTGAGGCCTTCGACGCTAACCAAAGCTTTGACTGCCTTGGAGACCTCTTCTGTGTTTCGGGGTTGTACGATAGCCCACGGTCCTAATTGCTGTGAGTATGGCGCCAAGGATTTCTCTTTCGCCTGGTAAGCCTGGTCGCTAGGGACGTGCAAGACATCGCCCAAGCCAGCTTCCTTTAACTTGGCGATAGCTGACTGCGCAATAGACAACATGGTGATATCTTTCAAGGAGGTAAGAGGTTACATGTGAAGATGTAAGTTCACGTAACTCAAAGCACGAATGCAACGTCTATATATAGGTACAAGGTTTTTCTATTTCCACTATATACAAGCATGGGCGGTTCTTCTCATCGTTACAACGGTTCAACAGGATCCCGCCGCGGAGTACCTTCGTCGTATGCGTGGATATCTATTTGCCGCACAAGTCTCAGGGGTGACAACTAGTAGCGCCATCCACCCCTCCACATAAGATATTTAGTATCTTATAGCAAATTGGTCACTTTGTGGGGAGCGCCTATAAAAAACGATCTACTAGAGCTCCTTGCATTCGCACCTTTTACTTCATTTTAGAATCAGCCAACTATATATTCACTAGATCTCTACTGAGCCCCTTTTCCGTGACATAATTTATAGTGGGAAGTACGTGATAATCTAGTTGTGGCAATTATCTTGTGGCTTGTGTAACCCCTTTTGCCAGTATATTTCTAAGGAATGTGGCTGCGAAGTACGTGCGGATCGATATATGGGTAAGTGGAGGACACTACTAGTTATCATCCCTGAGACCCGTAGCAGCGACATACCCACGTATCACTATTGAAAAGTAGATCGAACAAGATGGAGCCGGCATCATAAGAGTATTTGTTCGAATAGGACTTAGTCTCATGTAGGAACGGAGCGGTTCCCCGTCTCAAAATAAAACCAGCTTTCCTGGATTGAATCCATTCTAAGATCTTTCCTATTATAAAGAGGTCAGATAAGACGTTAATTATACGATTTAACATACAATTGTCTCGGACCCCTAGATCTCCAAGTCTAGATCGAACTGAACTAGACCTATATAATACACTCATTTATATCAGTACAGTCCGTAAGAATTTCTGTTTTAGTCTAAAGGTCTCTACAGTGTTACATTGGAGTTCGGAATAGTCCTACTCTATTATAAGTCGCATAATCTTATTAGCAATGCTACCTACGTCTTGAGGCTAAGCCTTAGCCGTTAAGGTGTCTATGTCTACTCCCTGCAAGTGTGCTTGATGCATGCTAGAAGGATACCGAAGTCTGATAATAGGCATTTACGTTGCAACTTTATAGGATCATTCTGGTGCGACTCAGAAAAAAAAAACCCCCCGGAAAAATCGAAATCAAATCCTGGGCTATAACCTAGTCTTGATGGGTTAAATCACGCGCTTGGATTTCAACGATTTTCTTAATGTGAGGTGATACGTAGTGCCACCCTTTCAGGATTGTTGCTAACTACCTGTAGGTATAAGGGTATGCAACATTATTCCTATATGGTTGTACCATCATGCGCTGGCCTCGCTCGTCGGCGTGTTTCGGCTCAGTATGTTTGGTGAGCTCGTAAATACCTAGGTATATAAAAGAGTTTACTTCGTCTGCTGTGCCATTGTAGACCTGCAGTGTAACCAAAGGTGCTAGCCGTAAGTAACCAAGGACAGTATCCGACTCAGTAAGAACGAAGTTTCGAAGACTATCAAGGAGCAATCATCGTATAGTAGTATAACTTCCCGAGTACAAGGACTAATCATTGCCTATCGGAAGTTATCTTTTTGAACTATCAATTATGGTAGATGCCTATGTAAAATATTTTAGCACTTTGACGTTCGGATAAAGATTGTGCTCTTCCGAACTCCAGTAGTATGTATAGATCGTCCATTACCAATAGACAGAGACAGGGTCCATAAGGGAAAATCCGGCAGGGGATACGAATATCATATTCTCATTGATCGCATTCCAATACCAACCGAAGTTCCCAACGTAGACATACATATTAATATGATATAAGGGAGAATTTCTATACAAGATGTCCCAACAGGGTAGAGGTTTCTCAATGTGAAAGTTCTTAACAACTAGAGGGAATATATTGAAGAATTTCCCTGCTTTACTAAATGTCTTTACTACCTAGGTACCTATAGCTATAAATACCTATTGTACCTACCTCTGAAGGCCGTAGATATGCATGCAAACATACATGCATACATCCTACCCTACCTACCTATCACTTGCTACCGTTTTCTTATCCGTGTCACCTCTTCATGTGTCATACATATCCACTTACCTGTCGAAAATTACGATATAATATATCACTTTGGTTTTATCGTCGATGGTTAAATTGATCAATCAGATAACGTTAGGACTTGCTCTAATGGTCTTTGATTTGATTGATTGGTGTTTTGGGACAGTATCTATACGTGCCGGCTACGTTGTAAGACATATACATAAAGAGCAGTTCGATCATAGATGATGTTTGAGTACAGTGACCTATAGCCATAGGCTACGAGGGAGACGAGGGGTCGAAACCGGGCGGGTAGAAACATAAATTTCACCTTGCTGGTGATTAACCTAGGTATCTAGAACATATTTCAGTTTGAAACCATGTATATTCGAGCAAAGTGTAAGTAAGCCTGTCATTCTTACTGGTTGTTGTTCTTCCAATTCATCTTAAGAGATTGGTCGTTGCCCCCGTTTGATTCGGAATTCGCCTGTATCATGTTTACTTCTTACAAGCTACTATAAATACCAAAAAAATTTGTGCTCGAAAATGAATCATAATGCATTATATATAATGTATGAAATGTATGAAATGTATATGATATGTATGAGATGCAAAAAGAAACACAAAAATTGTGGCGGTACTGGGAATCGAACCCAGATCTACACGGAACACTTGTTGATACATATCCACAACGTGTTGTACTGGCCATTATACTATACCACCTTTAATTGGTTGGTTGCCGATGCAAACATCTTTCTTATTAGTATTTATATAGCAAACGCTTGTGCCACTACCACTTGCGTAAGAAAAATAGAGAGTTCAAACTAAGAAATGCACCTAAATTGGCGTTGGAATTGGCGTTGGACTTGGTAGGGCTTCAAATGTGCGCCTAATTGCACTGTGCTGCTAATAGGTACCCTAGGTTATTTTATACGCATATTGCGATCTTGCTTATTTACCTTTGCTTGGCTCGATAGTATGAAAGCATAAGCCTCATTTATTTATACGCAAACGCTCAAATTTACCTCACTAGGTCAGGTAGGTGCTTAGGTGAAACTAGGTAGTAATTGCGATTTTTTTCTTATTTATGTACAGCACGGTATCATGGAGGGGGTCGGTGGTCATCTAAGGGGGTTACGAATTAAACTTTTTTTTCTTTTTCTTTTTCTTTCACCATTCCATCTATAACCTAGTCCTGTGATGGCTACTGTCAATAATTCCCGTCATGCCGCCGTCCAGAAGGTGTTGCTTGATGCTCTTGAAGCCAGTCCGTCTAAAGATGATGGCAATCTTTACGATCTTGAAAATGCAATTCAGGTATGGATACAGGACATCCAAAGTCCAAGGATCCCGGTTAGATCCGTAGTATATATGCTTGAAAACTCGTCTGGCACAGATATATCTATAAACGGCTTGACGTCCACCGACTTGGATTGCCTCCACCACTTGCAGAGTCTCGAGTCTCGGTATCGTTTTCATGTTTTCATGGGCCAGGTAGAGACAAAAGATATAAGCATGCGACCTGATATTATGGGTCATGAAGTTAAGGAAAATGAGTATGACGAAAATGACCTACCAAACGGAACCTACGAGATCGAAGCCGTAGATTGAGTGTTTCGACCTGCCCTTGATACTATGCTTACCTACGTATGGCTAACTAGAGTAGATGAACGCCATCTGTCAATACTATCGATCGTTGGTCACTTCCACCTAGCCATTTCGTGATCTAGGAGGTTTCAATGGGTAGCTTCTTCATGGCTCCCGATACGAATCTCATCATCGACCTCCAAGCGATCGTCTATATTTCGAGTCGTTAGTTATCTTGTGCGAGTATTTTTTTCGCACACAACGTAATGAACTACCGACTATGTAAACTTCCTGAATTTGCGTCATCTAAATCTTTAAAGTGGCGGCTCGCTTTCAGGACCGTGACCTTTTTGAGCTAACTTGTAAAAATATTGAAGTCGACCTGTCGTCTCAGTTTTTTCTCGGCGTTTGCAGCAACGTGCAGGGGTCGGAATTATCGTTCACTAAACTAAGACTTGTGCCGGTTTTCTCATGTCTGTTTATCGTAAGGTAGAGATCGTTACTAACAACTATAGTTTCGACCGTTCTGTTGTGAATCAACGGACCCTGTGTGATCAGTATAGGTATATTTCGAGCTTAAATTTTATGACAGGATGCCGAAAGACCTACGGAAACCGGTTCTAGAAATATTAGAGAAGATGGTCCAAACCCGTGAATATTCTACGCTCTACGAACAGGACGTTGAAACTCTCGCTCACATTACGTCCAATTATTGGGATTATAGCTGGCTTTTGCACAAGTAGGTTTCCCGCATTTAATTAGTTGTTCGTGTCTAATATAAAGTAGACCGATGTCTCTGGTTTCCGACAGACCTGATTATATTGCATTCGTGGTGGGGGTTTGCACGTAACTATTTACCAGTGCTTGCCAGGGCAGGCTGAAAGTCTCCAACTCTTTTGGGGGTTTAAAAAGAAACCTCAAGGCTCTAATTGCACAGCTAGACATCTCTCACCCCTTAAGTGAACAAGAGTTTCGACGTCGCCAATATCGATATCGAAATGCACCTCTGTGCAGTCGCATGCGGCTTGACAGGAGCATATTTTTGCTACCCCCGCCAGTCACTAGTGATACATTCATTAACTGGTGTAGACTTCTCTTAAGCCTTATAGTATGGAAAGTGAGCTGCGCAGCTTAGCAAAAAGGTTGGTAGAGCAAACTGAAAGAATTAACTTGCTCGAATTTGCTGATCTTTACATTCCTTTCGTTGGGGGCTTTATGGACCTTCTAGGAAGACGGTCAGTTTCAGTCGAGGACCCCGTATTTTCGGGGTTGGTACGAACCATTATCCAGTCATTTTGGACCCGATATATTGTCATGGAACAGCCGATTTCCGCTCTGGATGGAGAACATCAGTCTTCTGGTCAGGAGTCGGCCAGATCTGGCTTGGCTAAACGGGTGGAGGGTATCAGAAGCCAACTGTCAGCCTTTAACCAGGGGAGTCTTTTACTGGTATTAGGGAGGGACCATTACGACATCACCGGAAATGAACTATCTTGTTCCGAGGCTGGTCAGCAGTCCGATACTTCGCCCTCGCGAGCTCCTTTAGGGTGAGCTGCTCTGGGGAGAGTCTCTTTAGACCCAGTCCAAGGAGATAATACTCAAAAGGGGGACCCGCAGCTGCTTCCTGGGCTAAAACGTAAACAACCTGGGGATGACGAATCTACTGATGAGCGGTTATCGAAGAAACGAAATGTACGGCTTGCATTTGGGATGAAGTTTGTAGCTTCTAGGATGTTTCTGCATGTAGTATTGAATATTGTTTAGTTATGTTAGGTTAGGTTAGGTTAGGTTAGAAATAGATATCGTATTCAGCGTCTTGTAAGGCACCTCCTAGTGATATTAATAGGTTACCTAGGTAGATAGGTAGGTACCTAGGTATGTATCTTCTATTTAAGTACTGTAAGATATCTACACCTCCGCTAGAAAATTCTAAAAATATATAAGTAAAAATTAAGGGATTTTTTATTATATAAAATGACTTAATAATAGGTACGTTGTTAGGTAAGATCAGGTGCCTTATTGACGAGGGGAGATTGTTTAGTTGATAGTTGGGGTTATAATAGGTAGCATTAGGTAATAGGTAGGTAGGTAGCATTAATAGGTACTTCCTTAGGTATCCCCTAACCTACATAGTATGGAATATTTTAATGGATTCCATTAACGGGTTGATTGGGTCTCCACTTTAAAGCACGGTCTGATCAGTGAACCACCGCAGAAGTCGCGTTTTGGTGCTGCAAGTTAATTCATTAACGCGTCTTAACGATAACAGTCTTGAAATTATCAATGCCGCCATCATATTATATCATATCACGTAAAATCCCAATGATACTTGATGCTGGCCTTTGGTGGGATCCGGAAATAAACCCCCGGATTCATCATCTTCCATTTTCTTCTACTTTGGCCAATGCAAGATAAGATGGAGCTGGGTGAGAAAGACCACAACGGTCTTACGGACGAGCCATTCCAAAATGCTCAATTGCTAAAGGCGCTCGAATCAATCAGTAAAAGAACGTGTTTCGCATCCATGACTCGAATCAACTCCTTCAACCCAGAAATATATGTGCAGGATGTTGGCATGATTAATAGTCCTCTTCAAGAAGCTCAGGCGAAGCAGCTCGTCACAAAGGCGCACCAAATCCCTTGTAGAAGAGCTGACCAGCCGACCGACGATACGCCGGCGCCGAATATATGGGAACTTAACCCTGACCAGTTCAAGATAAGAGCACCAACATGGCAGACCCAATTGAACAAGATTCTAGTTTACATTGCTAGGAAGTTGGATATTACTTCCCCTATTTCTGCCGAGCTGCACAATATGCTCTTATACGAACAGGGCGTCATGACCGAGGCCCATGCGGAGTGAGCTCTCCCCATTTGACGAGTGTTTTACGATCAAAGCTTACCGATATATAGCACTGGGGATACCCCTGGGATGTTTGGAAAGCTCGTCATTAGTCTTCCTTCGAGCCACTCAGGCGGAGACGTGGTTATAAAATACCGCGAAGCTTCAAAGACATTACCTACCTCACAGCATGATATGGCGTGCGCCTTCTGGTATGCGATACCCGCTATATCCCCAGAACAGAGCCCTAATATCTCGCAAAGGTTTTCTGACACCTCGTACGAAGTTTTGCCTATTGAGAGAGGATATCATTGGGTACTAGTTTATAATCTTACAGTAGACCCGACAGTCGAAATACCAACTGCGGCTAGCCGCCTCGAGAACGCGGCGCTTCGTACAGCTCTCGAGTCGTGGTCACAAGCAGTTAGCCGTGGCTTAAGGAAGCCCCAGCCTCTTTGCTACGCATTTGACGGGCAATATACTAGCGAGGAAGAAATACTGTCGGTCAAGAAGCTAGAAGACGCGAGCGTTGAACAAATTAGATGTCTTCGAAACATATGCGCCGACCTAGACTTTGATCTCTTCCTAGGTGTTTTAGAAAAGGAAGAAATTTGCACTATGCAGGATGCGCCTTGGGACGCTATGGAAGAGGACGAGGAAGAGGACGAGGACGAAGAAGGGGACGAAAAGAAAGAAGAGAATCACGACGATGGCGATGTCTGCGATGTTTCATATCGGTTGAAGAAGATATTTGACTTAGAAGAAAACACATTAGCCTCGGATTTACTGCTTGACGAAGAAAGTATTTTTCAAGAGGAACCTTTCACAGACATACCTTACAACGAAGAGTATGAAGGATATATGAGAGACTCCGTATGTCTTATCTAATTACGTTGATTGATAGTGAAACTAACGAAACGGTAGGAACCTCGAAAGACGCGTTGGTATAGCACAACAGTAAGTCGGCGTTATATTACTAGTATGACATACTAATAAACATTGAATAGGCATTGGTGATTGTTCCATGTGAAGGGACAGTCCCACTTCTTACCTCGAATTATTCTAAGGGCTTCTTCGACTACTCATACGGGGTTTTGGGACTTAATGATTTCCAACGTCTATGCGATTTCTTTATCAACGAATGCCTGACGTCCTCGAAAAAGGCCCTTAGGTTAGATCAGTTATACGAATTCTTGACTACCAACTTCGATTCACGCTTCGCCAAGTCACTTACTGGGAATCAACTTCTCAAAGTCCTTCAGTTATCCATCCGTGGCACCGAACCCGGGCTACTTCATCTCATTTTAACGAAGAATAACGAGCCTCCTCCCATGGAATTCTTTGCTTGGCTAGGGGAAGAATATAATAAATCAACTATTACCAGAGAACAATTTGAGAAATTGTGAGGTTTCACACGATGCTTTTCGTTGCCCGGAAAACTAATTAGACATAGGTCTCAATACGCCTTTAACCTTCAACCTACAATCTACAAGCGATGGACAGCTTTATGCGATGTTAACGTCGATCTGGAAGAGAACGAAGCATTGCGAAACCTTGCATCTCGAACAGTTGATGAATGCTTAGAAGCTTGTCGACGAGTACGGCTCCAAGAAGAAGATGGAAAGGCCCTCTTCGGCCTCTCCTTTTATCATTTGGGGTTCGAACACTTGAAGACAGTGTAAGTGCCATTAGTGACGCCCATTGGAATCAATGCTTATCAAATTAGTGTGGTACCCGTATTAGAAGACTGCGGTGGTCTGACAACCTTTATTTTTGGCTTCCTCCAGTCGTTCGACCTGAAATACTCGCATGTCCCTAAGGATGACATACGAGCTGTTTATGAGCGCATTGCATTAACGGTATTAGATAAGGTTGAGCTGGATCGGCTCACTGCTGCTGAGGTTCCCCCAGACATCGGAATAAAGGGTACTAGATGTGATTCGAGTCCCTTTTACGTGAACTACAAGACATTGCTAAAGTTCATTTCTACCCTTATCGAACTCAAGCTACAAAAACACCTGATCTTGTTTGCTAAGAATGTAGTAGCGCAGGCAGATAAACTCAGAGGAGAAGAATTAGATAAACTTTGGATACCACTTCTCCATGGGTTATTTAGGGTCTTTGAGAAGCGTAGGGTTCTTCTTCCCACTCCATGGTGGAGGCAAATTTATCAGCATTTCTTCAAGGCCTATCTATTGAACTATGTTTTCAAAGAACCGGATGGCCCGTGTCGTTGTAGCGAGTGTTCGTGGAAATCGGAATATAGTGCGGAGCGCCTCGCGGCGTACAATGTGGCCATGGACAATTGGTGGACGCGACGACTGAATGCGGAAGCACAACTCGAGACTTTCAATCAGGAGATGCTGCGGGCCTTATTGGGGGATCAGTACGACGACATTGTGAATATGAAATTAATCAGACTTGAACAGCCCGATATGTGCAAAGCCAAACTTGTGCGTCAGGAACAACTTGAGTTAACGCAAGCCGCCTCGAAGGCCAAAATAACAAGTTCACCCTCAACTGTCACGCCGAATCCTTACCCAACACCAAATTTATATCCCACACAAAGCCCACGTCAAACGCCGAACCCATATCTAGCACCAAATTCCTACACACCACCGAATCGATACACAACGCCCGGTCTATATATTCCACCAGGCCCCTATACTACACCGAGACCACCAGTGACATACCCAACCGCTGTTTCTGGAGTGCAACCTAGGCCTAGGCAACAGCCGACACGAAAACGATCCATGCTAGAAATAAGCCGTAGGATCAGTGAAAGCGCACGTAAGCGAGAAGTAAATAATAAGTTCTCACCATCGACGCGGCGCACCCCCGGCACTTCGAGCCCAGCAAGTAGTAGCACGCCCTTGCGACCTACGCAAACGCTTCCTAATCCCGTCGCTGGGACGAAGTACAACTTGGTTGATGTTGAGGTCATTGACCTTACTGGGGATGATTAAAATGAATCGGTAGGGTACCGAGATTCACCCCGGGGATATGTCAGGAGTTTGGCTAGGATTATGATTTGGCTAGCAATAGCGTGTATAGGTAGGTAGGTATCATATATGATAGACGGTAAGGCAGGGGTATTAAAATTCTTTTTGTGGAAAAAAAGATAATGAGGTAGTTGGTTTATTCATCCTACGAGTGTTCTCGAGATAGATAATTCTTTATTCTAAGTACCTATGCATCTAATGCATCCAAATGCGATGGTTTCTATTCATGTCATAAACTCATGGCCAATCTATCAAACAGGTCCTGCTGCTACTCTCTTCCCGGACTTTCTTATCCCATCTATTCAGTCGTTAATCAATTCGCAGGCTTAGTGGCCAGGATCTTCTTGTTTACTTCATCAGCTCTTTCACAGCATTCCTCAATGACTTTCCAAAATAGCGGGATGTCCAGGCCACGCGGTATGCGGACACCTTCACTACCAGGAGGTAGCAAAGTCACTAAAGTGCGACCAGTCTGCGTGCCACGTTCCCTGGCATCTTCAAGCGTACCTTCGGTCACGACCTCGACTTTGAAACGTTCGCGTCGACTTGGTCCTTCGGGAGCTTTGGGGTCGTAGTCGTAGAACGGGATCTCATACTCGGTGCCTTCTAGAACAGCTGCTACGGCCAGCGGATCGTGTAGTGGTGGTCCTTCTACGATGCCAAATACATCGCTGGAAGTGAGGATACCGTAGTTAGCACGAATAAATAATTTAAACCCGGAAGGTAAAAGAACTCGCTCACCGATAAGTCCCTGCGAAGAAGTTCAGCAGCTCAACCAACATAACCCTCAAATCCGACTTCCCCCGGCCCTCTCTCACGCCCCCATCCTTCCCCGGCGGTCCGTACAGCAACATCTCCTGGACCTCTTTCGTCGCTAAAACAAGGTGCGTCAGATCCAGCGGGACAAGCGTAATTTTCGTTGCCAGCACGGGGTCATTGAATAACAAGGCAGCGGCCTCCGGGTCGATCAAAACGTTGAACTCGGCCCATTGCGTGTAATTCCCGACCCGCGGCACGCCGTCTACAACGCCCATCACCGCCGGCGTAAACCCGCCCCCTACGCTGCCCCCCATAATGGTTACGCCCCGGACGTGCGCTGCTAAATCCGGGTTCGCGGCGAACATGGCCGCGACGTTGGTTAGCGCGCCGGTGGCGGCGATCCATGCTGTTCCCGGCTCGCATGCGCGTACCGCTTTAGCCATGGCCTGGACGGCGGATGTCTCCGCCTCGTCCCGCTGCTGTTCGGCGGGAATAGGAGGAGTCTGCGGTAAGAGATCTGTGCCGTCGAGTCCGGACTCGCCGTGGATGTCGACGGCGTGGACGGCAGGGCGTTGCAATGCCTGCGCGGCGCCGGGGTACACTCTGATGGAGTCGTGCTTGCCGATAGCGGCGAGGACGGACCGCGCGTTCCTGGTGGTTTTGTCTAGGGGCGCGTTCCCGTGGACTGTGCTGATGCCGAGGAGGCGGATGCCCGGGTGGTAGGCTGCTAGGAGGATGGCGAAGACGTCCTGGGACGGGGTTAGGCCATGTAGGGATATAGTACGACGTAACGCTCTAATGTGCAAATATATAGACGACGGATATAACATCTCATGTTTTATAGATTTACGAAAGTAACGCACTACGAAGCGCCGCCGTCGCACCGTTGGGCATAAATATCGCGCGGAGCCGGCACCCGCCTGAGGGTAGGGACTACCCCAACGCCGAACCGGTGGCCAGACCAGGGATGATGCGGCGGGGCGTCGGCTCCGGGGGGGAATATAAGACTCGCTTGAGAATACGATATGATCCGGGGATTGATTGGTTAGATAAAGAGGAAAGGGGTGGAGGAAATTGAACTCACATCGTGGCCCGGATCGCAATCCAGCCAGAGTGGGACAGGTTCCGGCATAATGCAATTTAATAAGCTTGATAGGGAATACGGTGGTCAGTTGGAGAATGCTAGTATTTGGATATCGTAGAACTAAATTATAGTTCTTTTCTGCTAGTTGATGAGGTGCGGATGGTTATATGTTACTTGGGTTGTTAGTGCTAAAGAAGAATGTCGGTCACGGAAAAGTGGAAAAAGCGAACAAAGTCAGACGGAAATGCGCCTTTTGGTCTGTGGGACTCGAGAATTGGGCTTGATAGATAGGAGGCTTTGGGAATATTATTCTTCGCACCATAGATATACTTTTGTATAAGCTCTTTATAAGTAGGTACCTTACCTATAAACAGACGAATAATTAAACATTCATCAATATCATAATAATCATAATAATCACAATTATTGGTTTAATGCTAATTATTATTATTATTCGTGATTTTAATGTCAACTGCTCTAGTATCATCATCACTAAGACCTAGGGGTTAATTATTTAGCAGCTCGCTGTTTCTCGATGGCCCGCAAGACATCCGCGGCATTATTAACATCCCCCTTTCGCTTCTTAGGTCCCCTCTTACGTTTGGAACCGCCTCCTCCGTGGCCGCCATCCTCATCCTCACGTCCCCATTCTGAGAACTTGACCTTTTGCTCCTCAAAGTCTTCTTCGTCCTCAAACCTGCTCGTACCAAAACCCATATCTATATCTTCTGCGTCGCGATCATCATTTTGCAGCATCTTCTTGAGACGCTCTGCTTTAGCACGTGCTTCCTCGTTCTCCTCTTCTGTCGGCCTAGGTATGGGATTGAGGGATGCTGCCTTCTTGAGTGCTGCTTGTATTGCCGGATCAGACATAGATGGGGCCTTGAGAGTCTCGGACGACACCAATTTAGTCTTGGAATCCTTGAAGTAGTTCCGCGGCTCTGTTGTAGTGGTCGGCCGCGGAGGTGGAGGCATAGTAGCCTTATCTTCTTTGCTAGTATCGGTTGGCTGTGGTTTCTTCGCAACCGACTCCTCCTCATCGGAGTCTTCCTCTTCTAACCCAGCAAGAGGATCGTAGTCGTCGCCAACGTCGTCGAAGATGTTGATGTCCTCATCCTCTGGCTCTTCAGCCTGCTTCCTGTATTGTTCTGGGACTTCCATGCCTAGAGGTTTAGCATTCCTATCGGGCATCATCATATCTGCCGTTTTCGATAGCGCTTCGTTAGACTCGGTCGTCGGTTGAATCTTGCGTACTTTTCGTTTCTCACGTCCATCCTCGCCCACGACTATCAGTACTTCTCTTCCTTTGCTATCTCGTTCCATTCTTGTTCCCGAGGTCTTCGTGCCAATCTTTTTAAATTTTGATCCTAGACCCGTATCCTCTTTGGCCTTTACAGCTTCCCTTGCGGCTTTCATATCGGCTAGGATCTGGTCTCTCGTTCGCTTCTTCGATGGATTCAGTGGCACTGTCGATAACTGTCCTTTTTTCGCCGCCTTCTCCCTTGCAACCGCCGTGATTTCCCTTTCTTCTAATTCGTCCAATTCCTCGTCGACATCATCTTCCGGTTCGGAAGCCTCTTCCTTTGCACCATTATCACCGTAAACATTTTCACCTTTTCGCACTCGTTCAAGGAGTTTGAAGTCGAGACCTTTGACTAAGTAGGTGCTGGATAAATCTCCACCGGCGATTTCGCTCCTCAACCTGTCGAAAGTCTCCCGATCGATCTCCTCCTTCTTGAAGGATTCTTCTAACGCTTTTATTCGTGCTGCTCGTTCGTCCTCTTCTTCTGATGTCCTATTGAGAGCGCGATCTACGTAACCCTCTGCTAGTTTGCTGCCCTTGGGATCGTACGACTTGAATTTCTTGGATTGCTTTTCGCCGCCATTGTTACGTTCTGCTAACTGTCGCGCGAAGTCGGATTTATTATGAAGGCCAACTGAGCGACTGAATTAGTTAATAGAGTATGAAATGAATACGGGAAACCCATAAACTCACGGCGTCATGGGAATACTTGATCTCTGCCTAGATCCAAGCGATGCTCCCCGAGGAGTGGCTGCACCTGGCGACGCGCCATTGCTACCTGACGAGGGTTTGGGGGTATTGGCAGAAACGAGGCGACGAAATTGTTCGTTATTCATCGTCTCTATACTTCGACGAGATCTGTATCAGGAATAATTCACGGGCGCGAAAGGGTCGAGAAATGTTGACAAGGACAAAGAGGTAGGCAGTGGGAATCTTGCAAACGAAGTTATGTAACTAGAAAAGATGAAAGAATGAGATAACCGGGAGTAGGTCCACTGTGGCTGGTGGTCTAGGTACCTGAGTACCAGTAGGCCCCGAGTTTTAATGGCGCGGTCTTGGCATTTTACCCCCAAAATTGCCAAAGAAATAGCATATTCAACTCAACATAATTAATACAAATAAAATTGTAAAAATTTAGGAAAAATTATCAAAACGTTCTATCTTAAATAGTTTATTTATTTGTATTTTTGCTATTTTTTATCCTTAAATTTTATTGAATTGTGTTGAGTAATAGTATAACCCTTTAAACTTGATTCAAGACCTTATATTCAAACTAAGATTATGAACATATCTTTACAACAAATAAAAATCTAAAATAATATATATATAAAAGAGCCTTTTACGAATCAAATCATATTTTTTATAATTTTTATATCGTTGTTTTGGTTGTATAACTGTTATATATTCTGAAGGAACTGAAATGCCAAGACCGCGCCATTAAAATTCGGGACCGGCTGAGTACCTACCCTTTAGCGGAGATGGATTGATGATGATGCATTTAACCGGAACAAGTCATTAACGAATACCCAACGTTACCTACCTCCTAACTAACCGTGAAGTACAATGTACCTAAGTAGTTGATTTACATGAACTCGTCGGTGGTATAATGTAATAAATCTTATTTTCTAATAAAATATCTTTATTCAGGTTCTCTAATATAAAATAACTTCGCTTTTATGATGATATCAGTAGAGACCCTAGTCATACTTTTGTCTCCTACTATAGCAGTCTTGGTTTGATTCTCGACCGCTTCCCACAACTGAATGACTTGGTCGTATTTTCTGGGTTTCTAAGCCTGCCTCATTACATTTGGAAATGTGGTCTGGATTCTATCGATATATGATCAAACATTTATGATTAGCTAGGTACCTATCAATCATGTATCCCGTCACTAAGCTAGACAGGCGCCATGACCTATACCTTGCAAACGGAACCTGTAGGTAACACTCAAGTATGCAGCAAAACTTAAGAAAGAGTCCATAGACCAAAGTAAAGTCAACAAGGATCTTGTCTACTGTAGCATGCTTCTATTTATAGTATTAACTTATATATATTCAAATATTCTATCTCTAACCCCTTTTCTAGCCCCTTTTAAGCTAGCAAACATCGGTAGGCTATTAGCCAGATTGCTATTAACCAAGAAAAACACCACATATCTCTCATCAACATTATATCCGCTCTTCAGATATGTACTCCTGCTTTTTCTTGTATTCTACTGATAATGGGATGGTATCTCGTAAACTTGATACCTAGTGCTCACTGGGTTTCTATGATCTTTATCATAGTTTAATATCGGCTTTTCCGGTTAGGGGTTTATTGACTGGTGTTACTCGTTATCCTTGGTCGTGTTGTGCGTGCGTTTGGCGTCCTAGTGACGACTCCTATGCTTGATACTGGCTGGTCTAAGTTCATCTTTAGATCATCCATATATTGATAAGAGTTATCTCCTATCTTGCCGAGTCGGAGCTGGCCTACGTTACAATAGCGTAACCATTCCCGCTTGGCTTCCAATCTATAATTGGAGAAGTATAGAATAAATTACTTCCCCGATAAGTCACAGTCGAGAGTGGCTAATCTTTCCCAGGCAGGTTCTTATCTACGAGTGGAATATTCAGAGGACTATTTAACTCTGGTAATAGTACTGTGGTATTTCTTGTGCTGTCGCTATCGGTGATCTTATACCTGTCTGTAATAACCGCATAGGCTTGTTTATGTCGTGTGATATCTTGGGCAGCCGGAAGGGTCCCCTCGCTGTCGTCTAGAGCTATTGAGGGGTATAAACGCTTTTCGTACTATAAATATTGAGAAATTTTAATTCATCTTGATTTCCTTCTCCTTTCATTTCTTGGAATACTCTATCATTAATTTCTTATGCTATCGGAAATATGGTTTTACTTTGCGGGTTTATAATAGCCTTGCTTGCTGCGCTTGGAAGTGCTGCAACAGGATCACCAACAAACTCTCAAAAACAAACGCCACTGCCTAAATTTGTCCTTGACAGATATTCGCCTGAGGGAGAGTCGTGCTCGTCGTGTTTGCTATATGAACCAGCAGAGCAAGTAACGGCCCCGAAAACCAACGTTTGGTCTCAAATATCATCAGAGGATAATCTAGCCGTATGGAATTTACTACACGATCCTGCGTCCAAATTAAATTTGACCCAACCTGATACGGCAAAGGTAAATGATAACTATGTATGGTATATCGACACCGTGCCTGTTAATAAATCTGATGCACTTCCATACCTTGATGGATCCGGGTCGAAACCCGCATCGTGGGCTCGAGTCATCATATTTGAGGGTGGCAAGCCTGAGCCTATATCTCAGGAGTATATGGTCGGCCCCTTACCGGTTTCCACCGACACTATAATCCAGAAACTGGACTATCCATTCAATGGCGGTACAGGAGGTGCTGTGCCTTTCAACGGACGGTTCTTCGATCTGAAGCGAATGGAGGCCGCGGAACCCCTTCTGGTTTCCATAATGTCTAATATCACCGATATTACGTCCACGCTCCTAGGGGGTGTCTTCTATGGTTATAAAGACCTTAATTCTACTTTAGTAGCGGCTCCTACCAATCCCACGTCATTTAATGGAAGCCAAGCATTTCAGATTATCATGTTCAGGCTTCCTGGGACTGCTAGTTATCTGCGGCCACTGGACTTTTACGTCATGCTCGATACGACCGGCACAGATGCTTCGCTATACAAGCTTAAGGGAATCGTAACTAACACAAGATTCTTCAAAACTGTCGGGGAGCTTCGCGCAGCGTTCGAGGCGGACGAGCTTGTCGAGGAATTCTACCAGCCATCCGACTACGACTGGGCGCTGGTAAAGTATAATGCCGCGATGGGGACTCGAGAACTAGAAAACAAGTTTGCACCGCAAAATCTAGAAGTGGGCGGAAAGAGATACAAGTTAGACTCGGAACAAAAGTACGTCGAGTATCTCGGGTGGTCTTTCTACGTATCGCACTCACAGACTCTTGGTATTATGCTCTACGATATACGGTTTAAAGGCGACCGGGTGTTGTACGAGCTCTCGATGCAGGAAGCTGCTGCTCAATACGGCGGGTTTCAACCGAAGGCTGCATCGACACTGTATCACGATACTCATTTTCAGTTGGGCGCCGATCTGTTTCCGATGGTTGAAGGTTTCGATTGCCCATTCGGATCAACATTTTGGAATGTGACTGTTCATAATGGAAACACATCCACGGTTAATCCCAATTCGATTTGCATTTTCGAGTCGGATGCAGGGTTCCCCCTATCTCGGCACCGGGAAGGGGACGTGCCTAATGAATATGGATTTTCGAACCTAGGAGTGGTCAAGGGATCGCTATTGACACTGCGTTCCATCGCCACCGTAGGGAACTATGATTATCTATTCGACTACGCATTTCACGTTGACGGAAGCTTAGAGATCACGGTTCGGGCCTCGGGGTATCTGCAGTCCTCCTTTTTCTTTCGCGACCAGGGCGCATGGGGTCCTCGCATCCAAGAAGCCACGCAGGGATCGTTGCACGACCATGTGTTAACGTGGAAAGCCGATTTTGACATTCTAGGTACTGAGAATAACCTACAGATAACGGAGCTGAAGACGGTCAATACAACACAACCGTGGTGGCCAGAGCTGGGCGAGTTCGAACAGATTACGCTGGAGACTTATAATGTCGACAAAGAGCGGGAGCTTAGTTGGGCAGATAACGGACAGCTCATGTACGCGGTAAATCATGCCAGCGCGACGAATAAATGGGGTTCACCACGCGGCTATCGTATTGTACCAGGCAAATCCAATATCCGGCTCAGTACGCTGAACTCCCCATTCTCGCGGCGCAACACTGCGCTGTCCAAATCGCACCTAGTTGTGACGCGGCAACACGACACGGAGCCGTGGGGCAACAGTATCCAGAACCTTAATATGCCCTGGAAGCCACAGCAGGATTTCTCTAAGTTTCTAGACGGCGAAAGCGTCGAGGGCGCGGACTTGGTTATGTGGCTTAACCTAGGCATGCACCACTTTACGCGTAGCGAAGACATTCCCGTAACTCTGTATTCTGAGGCTGTCAGCAGCATTATGTTCGCGCCGCAAAACTTCTTCGATCAGTCTCAAGATGGAGACCTCAGGAATAGGAGGTGGTATACCGCACCGGAGACGGCAGACGATAATAACAAGACGGGCCTCGTAAGCGAAGCGTACGGGATCGACTTGCCCCAATGCAACGTAGCATTACAGGAGCCTACCGTTGCACCTCTTGTGCAGCAATGAGAACAGGTGATTCCGAATGAAAACTAACTTAATTCAGTTAAATATACATGACAGGAGATAATATAGAATACGATTCGAAGTTAGTTGTAAAGCCCTATCTAATATACCACCCTTCTAAGCTGATAATCCAATCACTATCCGCCGTCTACTATGTCTATGGTATACCCCTTATCGCTTCCGTCGTAGATCCTCTAGCATGATTGTGTACCCGGATGCTATCTGCCTCATAGCTCCGTGTGGTCGTGTCGCATGATAAGCCCAAGCCGTCGAGATGATTCCCGTAGGTATCTCAGAGCTGTTTTTGCTTAGGATTTTTTGCAATTAGAGCAAGCTGAAGCATCGCACCAATCTGCATAGTGTTCGCGAAAAAAGACGCAAAGGAAGAAGATATAGTTGGAAAAATAAGATAGAAGGGTATAGCAAGAATGGCGCATATACAACCAAAAACGGTAAACCAACAAGCGTATTTCCAAGCCGAATTATCGTTGAGCAACCTCTGATGAGCAAGATACATTGCTGTAATGAGACTTAGCAGCTGAAGGCTCGTGCTCTGGATTTGTAAATAGAAATCTGGATCATTCGTGGAACCGGGCGTGTTGGTTGATTTAAGGCACGCCACGCACATAGGGATGAAACTTATTATCAGCCCAACCAAGACGATGAAAATCAACGTCGACATACTAAAGGTGACCTGCGGCTCATCGTATACTTCTGTTGGTATACGAGGTCCGGGTGGTAAGGGGTACGCTTCCTCATACGTCGAGAGCATGGCTATCTTCTCGCGGATAGCTTTGCAAGCATGGTCGAACCCCGACGCGGAGAGTTCTTTCTCGACGATGGCGAAGTTGTTTTCGATCGTAGTTCGGCAGTTCTTAAGTTCGATGGCTCGAATTCTTCCATTTTCTAGATGCTTTGGCGTTTGGTGTTTTGTAAGATTCCTCAAGTACGCCATGTTCTCGGCAGCCCGCCTCCATATGTCAAGATAGGCGTTCTCGCTCAGTTTTAGTACTAGCCAAACAGCCGATTGATCCAGCAACGGATAGACTTTGATAGCATCCTCCATTGTTTGGAGATCATCATTGTCGAATCTTGTTGGCCTTGAGTTGGTAGTGGTCCGGGCCAGCAACTTATTTCGCCATCGTAGATACTCGTCAACAATAGAATGATATTGTATATTCGCATTATAAGTTGCTTGGGCTATCGAGACTAGGCGTAGACGACATTCGTCGGACAAATCTTTGCTATTCTGTGAGTCGGCCGGTTCTATATTCTGATCAGTCACACTGGTTTGTACGTTCATTGTCGGAGGGGACTCGGCATACGCTTCCACCCTTGAGAGCCGTTGGGCGATAGTTTTCTCTTTACCTTCATTTTCCTTTTAAGTGTTCCTTGTCCTAGGATAATGCCCGAATCTAGTTGGCTGGTAACAAGAGAGTTCATTTTGAGTGAATTGAAGTCCATAGATACGGTACTAACTTGCAAGTCGCGTCTTATTTTCGTGTAAATTTACCATAAGCTTTACGCGTCAAATTGGAGTTTATCGTAAGAGATACTTACCTAAGTATTGAGAGATGGATGTGTTACATTGCATATTCTCGGTAGTCGTGATTCGTTCTAGGTATTTTCGGACTTGTGGTCGTTTCCCCGGTAAGTATTGCTTACCTAGGTAGATACCAAAAGATAAAATAATACCAGGGACGCGGTGATAGAACTGCATTGATGATGACAGCGAAAGCTATTACCCATCTAAGAAGCGTCTCGTCTCGTAGGCCATGATATTGCCCTTTAAAAGGGTTCGTAACGGCCGAATGATAATGATATTTATCAGTACTCAGGCTACAGGACCATTTGCACAATGTATATAAATGAGTGTTCAATATAATACGGATTCGACAACGCTCAATGAGCCCAATTTAGAGAATACAAATCGCCTCATGCACCTCATGGCTAGACGGCGATCAGAAGTTCAGAACATAAACAACAGTCGTTTAAGCGTCGGTAAGACTTCAGTTATGGAGTGGTGGGGTGGCCAGCATATCTCACGACAATCTGTGATGCCGACGAACTCACTGGTCTATGTGGTATACATCGGGTATAAGAAGTGGTCTTGGAGTCAAGATCAAGGACCAGCCCTTTGTGACGCAATATCCACCCACACCATCAGATACATTATTATGCTAATTTTATACTTGCTAGTGAAATCTACCCGGATAAGTTATCCATTACCTAGAGAATTTCTCGACGAGTTAGGACGATGGTGTATTATTGTTATGGTAGCAGAGGTGGCACTTCAGCTTCAGCGCCATTTTATGATGCATCATTTCTAGAAGGTTATCCAAGGGATGAATTTACAATATGTTAAGTATATAACTACGAGGCCCGTCCAAGTTACAACTTCTTTTTATCTCAAGATCTGCATAGAAAGATGTCAAAGAGTGTCCGTTTCGAGTCGTCTTGAAATTCCTTTCCATAAACTTATTCCTTGAACTAGTACAAAGGGTGATAGAACGCATTCAGCGTCTTTTCGACGTCCGCCACCCATGATCCAAATTATAAAAGGGGTCAGAAGAATCTCAAGAAATTCTATGGCCATGCTAGATATAATATCGACGACTATCATCTATTAGGTATTAGGGAGTGTCGTTTTATTCATATCTTTCAGCTGCGGCGACTTTGGTATTAGTTTGGTTGAAAACATATTTGGGGAACCATGGAAGACACTTTGGGAAATGATACAAAGACAGTTTCGGAATTTGAACAGAAGCCAACTCCGACTACCAAAGACGATGCCGGGTGGCTTTATTTCGTGCCCTACACTGTGTGGGAATTCACACGAAGTAAGTTTCTCACGTATATTGTTCCGGTTTCGATTTTCGGTATTCTAGGCGCCCTTGTACCTGAGTTTTCAAGCGTATGGTGGATGAGACCACCTACCGTTCTTGAAGTTCTCCAACGGTTTCCGGTTGTTCTCGCGTTTAACTGGTATAACGTGTTGGTATTCGACTTAAGCAACCAACGCTTAGCAGAAACGATCCAGGAGGATCTTTTGAACAAGCCGTGGCAACCTATACCGAGCGGCAAAGTTACTCCAGAACAGGCCCGGAGAGCCTTGCTTCTTTTGATTCCAGTTTCACTATGGCTCAATAACAGTTTGGGCGTTTGGGAACAGGGCGTCATGGTGCCTATTCTGAGCTATCTATATAACGACTTGAGGGGCTGTGACGAAATATTCCGGGACTTGATCATCGCTATTTCTTACGGAATTACCCATAGTGCCTCGCTGAAGATTGCCATTGGCAATGATATTAGTCGGGAGGCGCTTTTATGGATAACTATAATTAGCGCGGCCATTCTAACCACCATGCAAGTTGAAGGCTTGAAGGATCAAGCCGGTGACAGGACTCGAGGACGGCGAACTGTTGTCTTGGTCATAGGAGGGTGGCTGTCAAGGGCATCCATTGCTTTCTTTGTCGCGCTCTGGTCCTTTGTATGCACCGGATTCTGGAACTTTGGTCCATTAGCCTTCGCTCTGCCCGGCATTATTGGGATTGTGATTATTGCCAGAGTTCTACTTAAGCGAACACCAGAGGAGGATTATGTAACATGGAAGTGGTGGAGTTTGTGGATAGTGACGCTCTTTTTCTTACCCGTCGTTGCGATGGGTGGAGCTAGATAGAATCTACCGTAACGGGTTGCCTTCTTCTATATAGATACTTATTGAACGGCTGCCTGGAGAATCTTGACCTTGAGTATTAAACTTCAAGATATATACTCCGGTGGTTAGATTGCAAAGTAATAATACAGTAATCAGCAAATATACCATTTCACGTTGCTCTTTTGTTCCCGGACGGGGATAGGTATGCACCGTAATAGGTAATCCAATACTACCTGCCATACTGGTGGTCATGACCTAACAGCCGTTTTCAATCCTTAATAACAACACTATGTCTCGAAGAAACATTCCTGACCGTACTTTTATAGCCATGCTCATGACGATCATCTCAGAGACTGTCTATATGATAAAGAATAATACTAGAAACCAGCCATGGAAATTTACAAAATTATATGGTATGATATTTATTTCGAAACTTTCCTTTTGTGCATAAATTGGGGCAATACTAATATAAATAATTGCATTAAGATTAGAAAATAGCCAAAGCGTTGGGCGGAGATCCGATCAACCCAGGGATATTTAACGGGACCGACGTAAGGAGGAAGCTATATCGCCCCGAAGCCTTGCAGTGGTCGGAGAGAGCCTTGAGATCCCAGAGCTCGCCGATTGGCATACCGAACATTGAGAGCAACCAAGGATGAAGAACTAAAAGCGATATATATTAGCGAATATCTAGACTAGATGAAGAGTGTCTCTCAACTTACCTAGGTCCGATGGACTACCCACTGTCCCATCCTCCTTAAGAGGCATTAGAGCCTCGAAGGCCCAAGAGTCGCCAGCCACAGCAGCGAAGTGTTTATTCCACAGCCACTTAGCGGTCTCAACGGTACCGTGTACGCCTGCTATTCTCCCGTTTTGCAACTTCGCAAAGTCTTCGGGGCGCGGCGCCTGTAGAATTTCGGTAAGTCCCGTACGGACGATGATGACGTCGCCGTATCGAAACTCAACGCCTTGATCTTTGGCTATGGTTTCGATCTCTTCAATTGTGATACGGTGACCATCGAGGGGGTGGAAGACCGCTTCTTCCCCGGATTTCCCCTCAGCCTTGGCTCGCTTCTCCGCCCACTCCTTGAAGTCGATAAGAACACCTCTTGTTACCAGTCCACCCACTTTATGCCAGTGGTCCAGCGTGGGCGTGGTGTTTGCAGAAGTATGAGGTACCGAAAGGGCCTCCTTACTAACTGTAATACCATTGTATGCCAATCCAGACGGCTGATGATGCCAGTGGACGAGACTGTCCCACTGACTACTCAGTTGGGTGTTGAAATCAATTTCGTCATCCCAGCCTGCCCCTTCGGATAATCCTGTTTCTTGTAAAGTCATATGTTTATGTACTGGCTGTTTTCTTCCCGGAAGGGGGAAAGATATGGCATTAAGAGGCCAGCTGCAGGATGTTGATATGAGCCAAGCTTATAACTCATAGATATAGATAACGGCGTCACAGCCGGTACTCACTTTAAAGAGATTGATATACCATCGCGCGCCTCGCTATAAGCGGCCTTGGTAACAGATGGCGTCACAAGATTTATAGTACCTAAGAGGTCCTTTTTGCCGTCCTTATCGAATATACCCCAAGCGCATCCTTGGGGCATATCTAGGACTTTGGGCAAGTCGTCGAAGTCTGGTACATTAACGGCACTCATAATTTCAAACCGCGTATAAAATTGTTAACTACTAGAAGGAATTATATGGAGGTACAAGACTACGTGATACGACGATATGAAGATTTTGGCTAGTCAATGGTACCATATATATCAACGTGCGCAACAATACCCCTTTACGTTGGTGCTGTCAACTCGATGTGGACTCCCCCCTCATATGCGCTGGTCGAGTGGGATTCGAGATTTATATCCTGGTTAGTTTTATAGCGTTACTAGGATCTCCCTTTACGGTTACTTTATGTGACCATCAACGAGTTTGCGGAGTATTCGGAGCCTAGGTATCTACGGGGTCTTTAGACCAAAAGTTGACTATGTGGATTCCATGCTGAATCCATGCCAACGCCATGCGAAACACGAATACGATATTCTTCATGCTACGCGAATACGCTAGGTTAGGTTAGAGCTGTGCTGTTAAGGGACCTGCGAATTAGGATAATGAGGGGTATTTCAAGAAAGGCCAGAACATCTCGCCAAGAGCGTGCAGACAATCATAAGCCGTCCCTTGGCCCGTCCTTGGTTCTCAATCCTCATAGGTTAAAATCCCAGTATCCGTAACGTGGGCGACTGCGTTTGTGGCTCGCTAGCGTAGCGACTATCAACGGCCTGCCTGCCTTGCATGGGCTGAGACGGTTACAATAAGTTGATTAACCAATAACACTGCGCCGTGACTCGAGTTCAACTCTCCTAGTGTATGTCCAACAGAGGATGCGATTGGGGAATTTGGAGTTCAAAGGGGCCAACGGTAATGGCATACATAAAAATATGTTGCAGCGGCGGGCTAGTCATTCCAGAGCATTAAGCCTCAGCCATATTATATAAGAGGCCGTTACTGACGAGACGACAACCCTCGTTTCACATATAACAAGTCGCGTTGAGCATAATCATTAGGACGTTGTTTACAATGGAGGAATTTGCCCGCATCCAAGAAAAATATAGCGCAGAAGCTCAGAAGCGTGTTCGACCCGAAGGTGCTGCCCAGTTTCAGACTCTGGCACAGAGCGACTCGGACCAGTTGCGCCACCTCGCTGACGATTTCTGGGCCAACCATGACGCTCTCGATGCACTACCATCTCCTCTCAAGCCTGGCGATAGTCCCAAGTTTCTAATCGCAGGCGCGGGAATAGGTGGTATTCTAGCCGCTGTTCGACTCATTGAAGCCGGCTTTTCAGCAGATCAAATTCGAATTATTGAGACGGCCGGGGGGGTCGGTGGGACGTGGTACTGGAATCGATACCCGGGCTTACATTGCGATGTCGAGTCTTATTGTTACCTGCCGCTGCTAGAGGAGACAGGATTTGTACCTAGTCAAAAATATTCCTCTGGTATTGAGATCAGGAAACATCTCCAGAATATCGTGGAGAAGTGGAACCTGGATGATAAAATCCTATTCAGAACCAAACTCGACAAGATCGAATGGGATGATAATGCCCGATCGTGGAATTGCGACCTCACTACCGAAAGGGGGCCAAGAGGTGATAAGAAGGAGGCTTTTAAGGTAAAGGCGGAGTTTGTTTGGGTTACCGCTGGATTACTGAGCAAACCGCAAGTACCGAAACTTTCCGGTGTCGGGATAGAGGGATTCAAGGGCGACGTTTTTCACACGGCACGATGGAAGTACGATGTCACCGGTGGTACGCAAGAGGAAGCTTTCCCAGATCTATCGAAGTTGAAAAATAAACGAGTGGGTGTCGTTGGAACCGGTGCGACGGCGATCCAAGTAGTGCCTTGCCTAGCCGAATACGCGAAGGAATTATATGTGTTCCAGCGTACACCCGGAGCGGTTTATGGCCGCGGCCAGAAACCCACAGATCCGGAGGAATGGAAGACGATCGCCGGCCAGCCCGGATGGCATGAGGCTCGTAGGCAAAATCTGGCGCAAAATATATCGAATTGTGCTCCGCCTGGTACACCGGACTTAGTCAACGATGAATGGTCTCGACAAGTTGCCTACGCAGGCCTAATTGGCGACCCGGAATTCGCGTTTATAACACCGGATAGGATACCGGAGGTTATTGGTCAATTCTTGGCTCGAGACGCGCCCAACCAGGCGCGGCTAAGAGCACGCATCGCCGAGATTGTCAAGGATAAAGAGACAGCCGAAAAGCTCACTCCATGGTATCCCGTTTGGTGCAAGCGGCCGACCTTTAGTGACACATACTTGCAATCCTTTAACAAGCCTAACGTCCACTTAGTTGACACGGACGGCAAGGGGGTTGAGAGCGTCACACCTGAGGGTCTTGTTGCCAATGGACAAGAGATCCCTCTCGACGTTATTGTGTTTAGCACGGGGTATCGAGGGCCAAGCGCAGATGGTGCGGACCCATCGCTTCGTGCCGGTGTCGAGGTCCACGGCCGCGGCGGAAAAACCATAGCAGAGTCGTGGGCGGAGAAAGGTACCGCCACGCTACACGGCTACGCCAACCACGGCTTCCCGAACCTATTCTGGATGTCCCCCTTGCAGTCCGGGGTCAGCGTTAACCACTCACACGTACTCGATGTGCAGTCTAAGCTCATCTCATACGTGGCGGCTGCGGCGCACCAGAAAGTAGGCGGTCCGACCAAGAGTGGGGTTACCTTGGAGGTCGAAGAGGCCGCGCAGGAAGCCTGGAGCATGAAGATCATGCAGGGGGCGGCTCGTTTCGCAACCGTGGCCGTCTGCACACCAAGTTATATTAACAACGAAGGAAAGGCGATCGACCTGAAGGCTACCCCCGAGGAGCAAATGAAACAGGCACGAGCATCACCTTACAGCGCAGGTCTAGTTGAGTATATCAAGGAGATACAAGCGTGGCGCGACGAGGGCAACCTAAAGGGCATCGAAGTCACTGCTTCATGAAACTTGTAGGATATGTATAAGCTTTCTTGAGCAAATTCCTTTTAGTTTAATCTGGGGCATCTTTGCTTTTTCGAAGTTGGTTAGCATGGTGTTCTAGCAAAAAGTTGTCAGTCTATGTCAATAATGAAGCCTATCAAAATAACCCCTGTTGAAAGTGAGGTGTTTTGCATGGAGAATATCGATTAGTTTCTTCGACAGTAATCTTCACTGCCGTTCTGGCAAATGGTAAAGCTCTTTTTTAGCGCTATGAAATTCGTTAGTCACTACTTAGACGGGCTTCGCAACTTGGTAAGAACATGAATGACTATCCTAAACCGCGCGGGATGAACAATGCCATTGGCTTCATCTACCAACACTTCCCTTGGGTATTACAAAACCAAGAAATCCCAGATCTAAGTCTTAATAAGATCTACTAATCGTCATAATACGCTTCCTCGTACTCTTCTTGGTACTCTTCCCGAGCCTCTTCAAGCTCTTCGATATCACTACTGCTAGCAGAAGAGTCTTGGGCGTTGGCAAGGGCTTCCTCGTAGTCTTCACGAGCTGATCGTACAGACTCTCGGTCGCTAGCGTCCACATACTCGCCCTCTGCATTGTACGTGGGTTCATAGACCGGCTCATAGACAGGGGCGGGAGGCGGAGCCGCGTATACCGGTGCCGGTGCTGGCGCTGGTGCAGCATGGTGTTCATCATCCGAATCGTCTGTTGAAGTTAGCATAAATACTTGCATAATGTGTTATAAACGGTTTAGGGAAAGGCTTACCAAGAGCATTAGCTATTAATGCACCACCAATAGCACCTACGGCTAGACCACCGGCGGCACCCATTAAAAGACCGCTATGATCCTTTTTCTTCTTCTTTTCTTCACTTCCATGCCTGTTGTGATCTTCTTCCGAGTAGTGGCCGTAGCTCTGATCTCCATGGTTGTACCCGTATCCACCTTGCTCGCCGTGGCCTCTGTTTTCTCCATGATCTCCGTGATCTCCGTGGTCTCCGTGGGAACTATAACCGTGAGAATCTTGTGGATAACCATAACCAGATGCTCCATGACTCGATTCCCCATAGCCTGGCGCACTGTGGGGCGGATAGCTGGATTCACCGTGCGACCCCCACCCCCTATCTCCACCGGTTTGGCCTCCGTGGTAGCCTGGAGCTTCCCATTGAGAACGACCAGTTGCTTGCTCGTAATAATACCAGCGCTGGTACTGCTGGTCAAATTGCGGCACCCAGCCGGCCGGGATCGGCGGCTTGTCCGATGGCGGCGTGTAAGTAGGTGCTGCTCCTGGTCCAGGTGGCGGAGGGCTGCTATAGTTACCAGGCGGTGGAGGAGAATTATAATTGCCAGGCGGCGGAGAATGATAATTTCCCGGAGGAGGACTGTTATAATGTCCGGGAGGAGGTGTATTATAATTACTTCCGTACTGCTGGGGTGGATAACTACCACTGTATGGAGGGTTTTGCGGGTTGGGCGGATATGGCTCTCGGCCGTGGCTGCTACCGTATTGCTGAGAAGGAGGAGGGTAGTTTTGATGACCTAGAGTGGGATTTAGTCTCATTCAACTGGAACAAGGGCTATCGACTTATAATAGGAGGAGACGATCAGAGCCTTCCTCCCTTTCTTTTCTTTTTTCTTTTTTTTTTAAAAAAAAAAGTAACTCACCACTAGAGTATCCCTCTCGCTCTCGAGGCTTCTCCGAGCCACCACCAAGGTTTAGCTCGTCAAGCTTACTGGTTATCTTGTTGAAGAAAGACATTGTGTTATGGACGGAGGTTTGCCCTTGAACCTTTTGCTTTTGCTGCTAATAGATTTATTTTGTAGGGAGATATAAAAAAAGGGGGGGGATATATATTGCACTCTAGGTCAGTGATATGAATGTCAACTGAGGAAGCGACTAGATCAACCAAATCAACTTAACCTAGATATTAGCTAACTAATCTTTTGCATATGTAACTAGATAAAGTATGAAATTTGTTTGGGGCAGGTCAGACAGCTGGAGAGTCTAAATAATCTGTGGGCTTACAGTCCAAACAGTATGGCGCGCTTCAAAAGAAGTCGGCGATGAAGATAAATTGGGTCGGAACCCTTGTTTGGCTGAAACTTGCGGCGCTTTACGACGTATAGCGCTATGATATCGTATAGGTATATCTAAATTATTTTAAAGGGGTATGTGTAAAAAGTCCTAAGATAGGTAGGTATAAGTCCCTCACGTAAATACGTGTGTAGATCTCAAGTGCATGCTATAAATTGTCTTATTTAGGACTGAAGGTTGTCAGGTGGTGGTAGTAATAGGAGAAGTTACTTACATAGGTACTCTTAGGTAGGTACTTATTATAGGTGATCCAGGAGGTTTCAACATCCTGCCGCGGTTGCTCCCGGGGAATTGGAGGCCCAACCAAAAGCGATCAGGCACCTAACTTTAGTGCTATAGTACACACTTGTACCCAAGATCGATAGGTATTGTACTTCCTATATTTTAAGAATGAAAATGGTTAGCTGCATAAGCGCCGCGCCGGGCGGCCTCTTGTTTGCCCCTCCAAAACCCTCCTTGATCCCCCGCCAAGACTATAGTCTGTCCACTTTTGTGTTCCCACCCCACCGTAAACTCCTACCGTAGTGCTCCATGGCTGCCGTGCTACCCGTTGTCAGCCCTAAATCAACAGATGGGATTGCACTGATTATGTTCATGGCATTCACTGATTGCGTTGGTGGTTGCACTAACTGCACTAACTGCATCAACTGCACAATTATTGAGACACTTTCACTTTCCTTAACTACCCCTTCTCCTGTTTTATCACTTCTCAGCCCCAAATCTTACATCTCCCGGACCCACAATAGAATCGTCGATATCCATAGATATTTGCAGACGCTTAACTTAGCTGTTTATTCTGCATCCTAGCACTTCTCCAGCATAGTTTGTCTTTACAGATAGTAAACTTCTTTAAATTCTAGGTTGACTACTAGTTATCCCAACCTTCTAACTATCCTTAAACAATTTTCATCACCTTCTGAAATGTCTGGCTGGGGTCACGATCAAAACTACGGCGGAGGATATAGCGGTGGCGGCGGCGGATATCACCAACCTCCTCACCAACAATGGTCGTCACCTCCGCCTCAAGGATATAATCAACCCCCTCAAGGATATAATCAGCCTCCTCAAGGATACAATCAATATGGACCACCTTCCGGTCCTCCCCCCAGTCATAATCAATATGGGGCTCTTCCCAGTCCGCCTCCCCAACAACATGGCTACAACCAATATGCTCCCCCATCTGGACCGCCGCCTCCTCAGCAGCACGGGTATAACCAATATCCCTCTCCGAATCACCCTCCGCCTTCTCACAGTCATGGGTCAAATCGCTACCCGCCCCCTTCTCACCCACCACCATCCGGGCTAGATCCGTACGGGTATCCCCTTCACTCTGGCGGCCCTCCCGTTCAAGGATACGGGGGTCAGCACCGAGCCGGCCCTCCTCCTCCGAGTGCTCCACAGCAATTCGGTCATGGTGCACCCGAAGGTTATACTTTCCAGTATTCTAACTGTACCGGTAAGCGTAAGGCATTACTGATCGGCATCAACTATTTCGGTCAAAAGGGTGAACTCCGGGGTTGCATAAACGACACCAAGAATGTCTCCCAATTCCTCATCGAGCGCTACGGGTATAGGAGAGAGGATATGATAATCTTGACCGATGATCAGCATGACCCTATTATGATACCGACTAAGGCAAACATTATCCGTGCTCTGGAATGGCTTGTTTCTGGTGCTCGTCCTAACGATTCATTGTTCTTACATTACTCGGGCCATGGTGGGCAAACTAAAGACGAAGGTAAGACAATTTTACACTCTCTGATATGAATAGCTTACTTATTTCAAATCATAGATGGGGATGAGGAAGACGGCTATGATGAGGTCATTTACCCTGTGGACTACGAAACCGCCGGCCATATTGTTGATGACCAACTTCACCATGTCGTTGTCAAGCCTCTTCAGGCAGGTGTGAGGTTAACGGCAATTTTTGATTCGTGTCACTCTGGCTCGGTTCTTGACTTACCATACATCTACTCAACGAAGGGTGTTCTCAAGGAGCCGAATCTTGCGGCTGAGGCTGGCCAAGGATTATTGAAAGCGTTCTCCTCCTATGCTCAGGGCGATGCAGCAGGCGCTGCCAGCGCCGTGTTTAACTTGGCCAAGACGGCATTCAGAGGAGATGACGGCTACAAGAAGACCCTCGAGACCAAGGTAAGGGACAATCCAAGGCTGTGACCCTACAAGTACAATTTATGAGCCAAGGGCTAACGCGTTTCAAAGACCTCACCTGCAGACGTCATCATGTGGTCCGGTAGCAAAGATGACCAGACATCGTAAGTCGTTATCAAATCGAGCCCAGATGACATTTTAAGGCCACTAACAGTACCACAGTGCGGATGCGACAATCGCATCTCAGGCAACCGGGGCAATGTCTTATGCGTTTATCACAGCTATTAAACAGGACCCTAAGCAGAGCTATGTAGAACTTCTCAACAGCATTCGTGATGTCCTAGAAACCAAGTATTCACAGAAGCCGCAGTTGTCTTGTAGCCATCCTCTCGGTGAGTTTCCCAGGCCATGCGGATCGACCAAGATGCTGATATTTACAGATACAAATCTTTTGTTCGTTATGTGAGCTGATGTAAAGCGGGATATGCGTTGTAGCGATCTGGTCCGTTGCAAGTGGATTGGAGATACACCCACTCGGGAGGTAGCTAAGCCACATAAGCTGCAGGACTAGAGTTAGCTATCTACACTGCCAGAAATATGAATGGAAATCCCACGACAAGTTGTCGGGAAATGCAAAACATTACTGAGCTTTGCCTTCTTTTCCTTTTAACTTCGTATGAGTGATAATTCCCTAAGAGTTACGTGCCTAAAGTTTGTGCTGCTATCGAGGAGCCATTTGGGAACCGCTATGGCGATATGGACGCCGTTTAAATGTATCTCTTCTGTGAGAGCTTCTAAGTATCGCCCAAAATACAAATCACGTTAGGTATATTTTAGCTAGGCGTACTAGGCCAACTTCATGGAGAACGAAGCCCGTTTCAAAATATCTATCTTTTCAAATATAATAGACTCCATATCCACAAGTACTCGGCTTAAACGGTAGCGGGGGCTATTCCAAATAGAATACCGAATACGACAGAAAAATGAGCCATGATTCGTCAACCCCGCGTCTGACAGGATTGTTTCCGGTCATCAGGGTCGCTAAAAGCTTTGACCCCGGACAATTCCAGAATCAGGAACACCGAAATGGAAGCATCTAAACACCGACCGCAACTTTAATCGAGATTCTTTCCCGAAAAACGGGTAGTATGTCTCCCCGATCCTAGCACCAATCAATTCTACCTATCGCAATGGAATGTTAATGGAAGGATTCGGTGAAGTGAGTCAACCTGGCGAAAGCTGCAGCCGGGGAGCCAATCCAAAATCGAATGGCTGCTGCGTGAAACCAGCTAACCTAGGTACTCATAACGGCACACACTGATTCCTATATGATTTACGTGCGGATCAACCACAAGGATCATGCGGGAATCGTGAATGCACTAGCATTATATAGACCACACCCTGATTTGGACCCATGTAGCCTGTGGCTTGAACCCCATAGGAACAATGCTACGTGAACACTACATGGCTAACGTATGTGCATAGCCCCAAGCCCTCGAATATTATCTACCGACACCGAGATGATAATTACGATTTAGGAATATATATAGGTACGTTCCCATACCCTCCTGGACTCTCTGTATGTGTGTAGATGTGTATGAGCAGGTATTCAGTCTATCCAGCATATTTACCTATACATATAAACCACCTCTTTTGAATTGCAGTTGCATTATAATTTACCAACCATGGCCGACGGGGAAATCGAAACTAGCTTCCAGGAAGCTATTGATGCCGGCAGGATCCGTGGTGGAATCATATGCGCTACTGACGCTGAAGGTCACTTCACCTACGAAAAAACACTAGGAGAGCGTACCTTACTATCCGGCGAGAAACTACCCCATAAGCTTGATGACGTGCTATACCTTGCTTCGGCCACTAAGCTCTTGACTTCCATCGCCGCCTTACAGTGTGTCGAAGATGGACTCCTTACGCTTAAGGGTGACCTTTCATCCGTCGCACCTGATCTAGCCGCCAAGCAGGTCCTCATTGGGTTCTCTGAGGATGGCGGGACGCCTTTACTTGAGCCACAGGCTCGCCCCATAACACTCGAGATGTTATTAACACACAGCTCTGGGCTTGCATACCATTTCCTCAACCCCACCATCGACCGCTGGCGCGAGAAATCCCGCGCCGAGACAAAAGCCGCCGATCCGAGCGGCAAGAGGACTGTTGAAGAGTTGTTCGATTATCCCTTAAGCTTTCAACCCGGCGCTGGCTGGTTATATGGGTCGGGACTTGACTGGGCCGGTCGCATCGTAGAGCGCGTGACTGGGAAAACGCTGCTCGAACATATGCAGGAGCGCATTTTCAGCCCGCTCGGAATCTCAGATGCTCAATTTTATCCGGTGACTCGCGAGGACCTACGCGCCCGCCTCGTTGACTTAAACCCCAATGACCCTGATCACCTCGGTCTCGCCGTACTAGGCGGCATTGGGGACATGAACAGGGCCACCAAGGGTGATTTTGGAGGTCACGGTTTATTCATGACGGCTCCGGACTATGTTAAAGTTCTGCGCTCACTATTAGCCAACGACGGGAAGATCCTCAAGCCGGAAACAGCAAACGACATGTTTGAACACCATCTCAGCCCAGAATCCACCGAGAGCCACCGAGCCGCCCTGGCCGGACCCACAGGCATGTTCTTCCGTGTCGGGACTTCGGTCGACACATTGTCAGGCCACGGACTAGGTGGCCTACTCACATTACAAGACGTCGACGGCTGGTATGGCGAACGCACAATGACCTGGGGAGGCGGAATGACATTTGCCTGGTTCGTGGACCGAAAGAATAACTTGTGCGGTGTCGGTGCCATTCAGGCTCAAGTTACCTTGGATGTTGATGTCACAGAGTCACTTAAGCAAACCTTCCGCCATGATATCTACCGCAAACGTGCCGCTTGGAAAAATGAGCAGTCGCAGTGAAGCAAATATATGATGTATATATACTTATCTGGTACCTGCTCTATCAGACTTAGTTAATGTATCTAGTGAACGGTCTAACACCACTTACTCTACTTGAATATATACATCTAACTTTCCGTGGGCACTTGACCTTTAATTATCACCCGTTGAAACAACCTACCATATATTTCTCAGGCCTTATCTAGTATAGCATGAGCGACACGGTGTGTTCGGTAGCTAACCGAGTATTAGTTATCGTTTAGGGGGGCTACTTTTAAGGATCAGATAACGCAAGAAGCGTACCAGTAAGCCTTTAAGTACCGTGTTAGACTATCGTCAAGATACTAACTTCGCAATACAAGTGGAGCCTAGACTGACGAATCGATTTAAGAGGCAAAGGTGATTAACTGAAATAATCACAAGTGAAATACTACTAGGTGCATGAACTCCTTGACAAAGCTTGTCTTGAACCCGTGCCCTTATGGTGAAATTAAACCATTTATATATTGCACGGGTTATAATATAACCTATTCTAAATCTAACCAGTGATCAACTTTTGGGGGACAGGCACTGTTGCAGCACATAGTTCAGAAGAACCGCAGAAGAGGCACGTCCCTTTTATATCTTATATTCCAAGCCGAACGGCATGCATTCTTACATATCCACACTGCGGTCTTTGGCTCTGCCGTGGCCGCCAATATCACTCTCAATAGAGGAATAGCGCCAAACTATGAGTATGATTTAGGAAGTTTGGAAATCTGGTTGCATTTTCCCATCGAAGACTCCTTATTGTTGAAGTAGTTAGTTAATGGCGGGCAGTCTTGGATCTATAACTGTAATGGCTTTGGGCTTAAGGGAGTGATGTCGCCTTCTGACCAGGCAAGTGGAAGCTCGGACTTGAGGAAAAGGGGTAAACTCGCGTTGAATCAAGACAGTACCAATTAGTCCAAATTTAATGGCATGGCATAAATAAACCCTCAGAAAGTAAATAGAGTTGTATTGATGTGCCAAATATCATCCAGTATGCTGAATAGGTGGGTAGGTAGGTAGGCTTCGAGCAGAATCGATGATCTGCCTAGAGTACGTAACCACGATAACAACCCTCGATACCATCGTTGATATCGCTTCGAAATCTGGAGTTTGATAGAATTACAGTCAACTTTTTTTTTTTACTGGCCTATGACATTTTAGAATAATTTAAAAGCCGTGAGTATCGAATAACTTACCTGTTAATATCATTGACGGGACTTTGATTTAGCTATGTCTTAGTGATTATATAGTAGAAAGTCCTACACGGCTACCCAAGCTTCTATACAGTATCAATTAAACTATTTTGACGTTCGAGGCTTTCGGTGTCTCTACCTCTCAACGTTGCGCTAGACTTATCTTATTACCGGTACAGGTACGGGAAAATGGAAGGTGCGAAACACTGTGTAGAAGTATAAATACCTCTCTGGGGAGCCTCCCCATTAATAATTCTTCAGGAATCAACACACTTATCATTTCTCTCTCTTTATCTATTACCTGTCTTGCGGAAGCTACTCACGTGTACTGTGGGAGGGCAAATTGACACCAACGTTCGATATTAGGTAACGTAGGTACCTAGGTAGGTGGGTAGGTGCCTCCTATTTGAGGCGTTAGGTTTAAAGGTTACGTTGGTTTGGTCTAAAAATAAAGTGCTTTGATTTATATATGGGAAATTCAGGGGGGAAGGTATAATGAGCGATTTTTGAAATCACATCCACCACTACGCTTTCCTTCGAGTAACGTACTTGCGGATTATGACAAAGAAGGTACGTTAGACTTATTGATTTTTCTTTTACCAAATCCACGTCAGGTAATCTAACAAGTTCTTTGTGTATTGGGCTCGTGTGCCTAACGCTTTAATAATCCTTCCTTAATTTCATTGATGCGTACCTTAGCATATGCAACAGGTATTCGTACCTGAATTGATTTGGTTTGAAGCAGCTCACCTGATATCCAATCCCAATCTACTTGCATCTAGTCGTGCATCTTATTCTTTGCTGGTAAATGGCGATTGGGTTATAGCGGAGTCTTGGGTAGCTTTGGGCGCCAATGGGCACGACCTAGCGGGCCATAGTCCACTAAAATGACCCCTCGTCAGACTTCTTAATGCTCGCTAGCTTTTACAACCAGCCAAAGAAACCGTCGAAAATGGTGCAATGTATCCGGTACTATGAGATTATCGAAGATGCTACCCCTCTATCCTTCCTAATTGGTGTTACTACCAACGTTCCTAAGGTTCTCCAACACCTCCCGCTATCACCCGGAGCGTCTTAGGTTCTTTAATGCGTTGTCATCTTCAATTACCTTAAAACACCATCCCTTCTTATTCTTACATGATGATCCTTGGATTATTGATGACTATTCCAACAACGCTTCTCCGCTGATCTTCGTATTGCTCAATCTACGACAACCGCTATTTCCAAAGCGAAACTCATCGTTGTACATTGTAAGCTGTTACGACGCCACCTATTCCAAGATTAATCACTTGATTTATCTCTCTTTCTATATCCAAGTCCTTCTTCCCCTCCCCCTTCCCCCCTTCTTCCCGTTTCCCATACGGCATCCGACTTCTTTCAGGCATCTTAGTTTCATTCGCATTAACTGTTTGCCCACCACTCATCGAGTCTTAGAGCAAATATTTGAAACGAAACAAAAAAGGGCTTTCTATTGTCCAAACTCGAAGTGATTGTTTTTGAATATCATTCATTCTCAACGACTTCTAGCCACGCTCAGTATTTAGCATAGTCAATATAAGATAGGATTCTCGCAATTCTTGCTTTGCCACAAGCGCTACTCCATTTCTCTCTTATCTATTATACTCTCTAACCAACACCTCTACCTTGTCGGAAACAGTACATTTGCATTCAGCAATAGGCGGCAGTTTTGGTAATACCACACTTGGCATCTACATAGGTTGTATAGTAACGTCCCAGGCGCGGTGAATATTCTTGGTCTTCAAATCCCTGAACGTTTTCTAACCCTCCCCTTTACAGAAAATGACTTACTCTCAAACAAACGTGCAAAACAGCGATGACCTTGCTGCGCTGTTCTCGCGTAACTTAACACTACAACCTCGGCTAGACCAAGCGTCTCAGGAAACACAGAGAGCGCAAGAACCACAAATAACATACTCCATCTCTCAACACTATCACCATTCCGCACATGTTGCTCACCAAAACGAGCCCCAAGAGGAACCCCAGAGGCCGTCGTCAGAGCCGTCGCAAACACAGTATTCTGCCGAGTCTATTCTAAATACATATGGTGTCGATTATACCGCGCTTTCTTCAGCACAAATGCAGCTGTTCAAAACCGCCGAGGAAGGCCAAAAGTTACGACTAATCGAGCTATGGCGAATTTGCCCCCCAACTAACGTTCAAGAGAACCCAGCGGTTGCTTGGACTAGCACCACCGTGGAGCAGGAACATCTTCTCGCTCAATTGCGTTACGAGAGAAAAATAGCCGAAGAGGAACAAAAAAACACTATGATGTCCATGGACGGTACGCCTCTGACGCCAGTTCAAACTGGAGATGGACGATGGGTTGCCACATGCGACGTGGAGCCTTACATGATGTCTGGCTACGAAGCCCTAGCTCGACGCGAATATGAAGAGTCTGCAAGGCAACAGTACGAGGAGGAAATGGCAAGGCCCAAAGACGTATATAGCCATTTTGGTACCGCTATTGGTGGTCCTAACTATCGTCCAGCCACGGATCCTGTCTATGATAATGACTGGATGAAGAAGCAACAAGCCATGGAGAACCAATACGGAGCTTTCCAGCAAATGGATGGTATGCAACTATAGGTGTATCTTCAAGTGTACATAGGTATCTTTAGCTAGGTTAGCACAGAGTACATTAGCATGGTTTGTTGTAGCTAGGTAATACCACGAGAGGAAGGCGGCTGGATGGTCATCGGCCCACGGAAAGTTGCGCGCGGGCGAGGGTATCAAGACTGGGCTGCCCCTATTTCAATTCAGGTTACGAGATGGAGTTGAGGATATCTCCCCTTTCATAGGCTTTATATCTTTCTTTCTTGTCCCCTTATTTGCATAGTGTATGGCTAACAACACTTGACTTCCAGAGTCGCACGGAAAGCATGGCTTATATGCGTTCAAGGTATGTGCATATCCCACCCCAGAACCATGGCATATGTACACCTATCAAGACCTAGCCTCTTTTCTCGTCTTCATAGACTCCCTTCTCTTCCTCCCCCTTTTTCATTAGTCACTGGGGTATTCAGAGCCGATAAAGTGTAACAGTTCCCCCCCTATTTTCTTTGGTTCGGAGTCATTGGTTAGTTACTCTCTCGATCCGCCCACTGTAAGCTGCCCATATAAATAGCTTGAATAAATTGGTGCTACTTTCTATTACAACTTTCCCCCCTCCAAAGTGATCCTCGGATATTGTGCAAGTCATGCGAAAAAGTCCTGTAGGCCATATATCCAGAACAATATAAATAGATAGATATCTATGAATCAATGAGGCTGATGAAAAGATACCTACCATATGTCTAATACATATGAGTTGCTGTCTCGATAAACGACTCCTCCATATACCTACCTATGTATTTCGGTAAATGTTACTAAACAGACTGGTAGGTGATTTAGGTCACGGATGGACCATTCCTAAATTATAGACGCAAACGGAGCCATTACCGTCACATATGAGTGCATTAGCCAATCCTAAATATACGTTTCTATCAAATCTGGTTACTTTTTCAAGATCCACTCCGTAGGCCTCTCCATACACCACAATATCGGGAGGGCACGTTTATATCTACGTATAGCCATCCTGTCATACGCGTAAAAGCATCCAAGACTCCTCAATCCCATCCTCCGACATGCACCGACTTCCCAAGCTCCGATCCTAGCGCTTCTTGCTCCTCTTCTTGGCCTTGTTGCTCTGCTGCGTCTGGCTTCCCGTGGCCTTGGGCTTGCTGGGTAGGTCCTCGACGCTTGTTCCTAGGAGCTCGAAGTCTTCGGCCGAGTCGGTGGAGGGTGTGCGCTGCGGCTGGTCGGATGAGGAGTCATCTGCGATATCTGAGGCGTCTTGTACCTCGTCCTCAGAGTCTTGGTTATCTAGGTCGATGGACTTGCGAGGGCCGAAGATGCGGCCGAGGGTAGCGGAGTATGCCCAGATCGGAAGCTTGACTAATGCGGTATCTTTAACTGTGGGTTGAGGGAGTTCGCTGGGCTATCGGGAAACGTATTAGGCATAGGGTTTATAAATATTGCGAGTGAGTGGGACTTACATCAAGAAGGAATTCCTCGACATTGCCGTCGGCGTCCTCTTGCTCGAGGTATACGTCCCCAAGCGAGTCGACAACCAGTACTTTGCCGTTCTCGGCCACGACGCGCTTCTTGGCACCCGTAGGGCCGGTTCCTTGGGATTGCGGTACTGGCGTTGCGCTTCCGCTCGCTTGCTGGCTGGGGCGTCCTCGACTGCGTGGCTGGCGTCTTCCCTCCTTGGCTGATTCCTTACGAGCATCCCGCTCTTGAAGTCGTCTCTGCTTGCGATTCATTGGCATCGGGGGTTGGTCATCGTCCGCCGGAGGTACTTGAGGGGGCGGAGTAGCAGCGGCGGGTGTGTCAACACCTGGGATTCCAAGATTATCGCCCCAAGCGGCCTGGCGCGCAAACTTGATATACCGCTCGACGAACTCACGCTGTCGTTTCCAACTCATGTAAAGGGCCAAGTAGTGAAAGGCACCGCCGCCTACGAGCAAACAGCCGAATAGCACGGTACCTAACCCCGGCCGGTAGCGGCTGTAATAGTATTCAGTACCCTTCCATACAGGGAATCCGTTTGCCATGAAGTGATCGTATCGGGCACGGCCAGGACCTCGAAGAATGTTGGCAATGATAGAAAGACGGGCTTGACGGTCTCCGGCGGCTTTGACTGCGGCTTTGATCTCGGAGGCGGTAGGTTGTTTCGTAACGGTGACGCCTGGCTTCTTCTTTCCCTTGCTCTTAGCCTTGGCCTGTTTCGTACGTTCGGCTGCTAGCTGCTGCTTGACTTTGTCCGGGTGTAGGGCACGAGACTTCTTGCGGTAAGCCTTATTAATCTCGTCCTGGGTGGCGCGCGGTGAGACACCGAGGAAATCGTAGAAGGTGACGTTGGCGCCCTCATACTGGGAAATCTCGTCGCGTAAACGGAAGATCTCGCGATCCTCTTTCGTCCAGGCCGAGGTCAATGGGGTAAGGAGGGCCAGCAGACCCACGGAAAGCGCAGAGAACCTCATCGTCGCATATATAGGTACTCCCTAGCCGGAGTCTAGCTCCGAAGAGGGTCTGAGAAAAAGAGGATCGATCGGTGAAGCTGAAAGAGGAAATGTTTGTAATTTTATTTTTATTTTTTGGGTTTATTTTTTTGAATAGTCAATTGGGTTCTATACGCCGGATAGTCACGGCTAACCGCAGTAAATGGTTCGAGGCATCAATTACGTTGTTGGTGATACGCGAACTGAAGTTCGAATAATTCTTTGGTAGTTAGTGGTTTTTTTATGGTGTCTTTTTTTTTTCTATTATTATTCGTCTTGGAACCCGTGTCAATTGCAAGGTGTCGACAATGAAGTGGGGGCCAAACCGTAATCGATTTAATCGAATGTATTACGTAATGATATGCTTACCTAAGATACCCAGCCTAAAAACCATGGGGGTACGAAGTACGAATATAACTTCGCGTAAAAAAATAAGGTACCTCTTAAGTACCTGTGCAAGGATTCAGAACTTCATGTAGTTACGGATTAAGTAAACCATACCGTGCACTAATCACCCTTCTCCTATTCCACAGCAAGTTCGTCGCAGTTGAAGTAAAGCAACAAATACATCTGGGATGTACCTAGGTATTCATTATAATATAATTATACTAAATATAACGACATGGAGAGAACAGTATACATGGATTTCTTAGTAAACCCCGGTTAATTCAAGGATAAAGATCACCATCTCTCTCCGCGTTACCTTCTTTGGGGTTGGAGCCATCTCCAATCAGAAAGTTGCCATCGCATGTGGAATAATTTTATTTGGAGTCGTTGGAGATCGTGTCGGTGAACTGTTCCCGAGGTTCAGCTGCGCCGATTATCACGGCATTATAACCAGGGGCGTCGCGCTCTGCTGCTCTAGAAGGGTCGTTAGGCCTCAAAAATGAAGTACCGAAGTGCGGGGAGAACTAATATAGAAACACTTGATCAATAGCAGGGACAGTATGAATATCGTCTCGCTTCCTACTACGATAGCGCAACTTTATTAGCACCGTATGTGGTATATATATCAAAGTTCGGAGAGCTCTCGGACCCTCGATCTCGATAGCAGGTAGTTACACCAGGGTCCGTTCTTAAAAGCCAAAGCGGGCAGCGTATGGAAGCTTCTCTTTAAGCTACTTTCATCTTTTACTTCGCTCGGTACTATAGATTCATATTTAGTTCTCCTGGTTTATAGAATCGATAGAATCATGACAACTGTTGCAAAGATACCAGAGACGTCTCTCTGGGCAAACCGAAAATGTCTAGCTATATGTGCTATCGTAGCGATAGCGAACATGCAATACGGACTTGACTCAGCGGCGATCGGATCTCTACAGGCGATGCCTGGTTTCTTGGAAGTATTTGGATATAAGGATCCCAACCAACCAGCTGGGTATGCCATCGAGGTAAGTTACCTGGCAAGAGCCTTATATATCATCGTAATAACAGAATTATTCAGGGAACTTTTCAGAGACTTATTGGGTCGCTCTTGACGCTAGGCGCTTTTTTATCCTCGCTCGGGGCTGGAGCGTTTGCCCATTTCTTTGGTCGAAGGGTTGCCTTGTGGCTTGCCTGTGTGCTAAACGCGATCGCATGCATTATCCAGATCTCTACGACAGATAAAGTAGCGGTTTATATCGGCCGGCTTATTCTTGGTCTGGCCAATGGGTTTTTAGTAACATTTTCAAATATTTATGGTATGCATCGGTGTATATCCCACACAGTGTTGAACGATACCCGTACCCCTTTCTCAATGATAACTAACGTGCCTATCTATAGTACGTATCAAAATCAGCACCCTAATCCATTCATATTCCAAGGCATAGTTGCTCCAAAAGTTCCATATTCGATCATGTGTTGGATAGTTTATTAATGTGCAAAAGACCGCCGAAGCAGCTCCGGCACACCTTCGGGCCGTCATGGTAGCGCTCTTCTCAGAATGGGTCAACATTGGAAGTATGATAGGGGCAGCTGTGACAAACGCCACCAAGAACCGCTTAGATAAAGCTTCTTATCAAATACCCCTTGGAACCCTCTTCATCGTGCCAACCTTTTTAGCAATAGGCCTCTTCCTCGTACCCGAATCTCCCCGGTACTTATTGTATAAGGGAAATAGCGTGGCGGCGAAAGACTCTTTAAAAACGCTAAGAGGGGACTCGCTATCTCCCGAAGCTTTTGAGCTCGAATGGGTTGAGATGGTCAAGGGTATTGAAGAGGAAAAGCAAGCAGCCAGCACTATTGGGCCACTAGACATGTTTAAAGGTAGGCTAGCCGGTGGTCTTCTCGGTTGGTTCATGAAGACACTAATAAATGGGATTATAGGAATCGAGCTGAGGCGTACACTCCTATGCTATAGCGTCATTGCAACACAAACTGGGGCCGGTTCATGGTTTATGATCAGTTACTCGACTTATTTCATGATTGTCGCAGGGTTGTCAGTAAACGACGCCTTCAAGTTTTCAGTCATGAATACCTGCCTAGGCTTTGTCGGTGTTAATTTCGGCATGTATCTGATGCGCCATGTCATGGGCAGACGAACCGTCTTGATGACGGGCGCCGTGATACAAGGGTGTGCTATGTTAGGTATGGCGATCTCCGCGTCTGTTGCCTACGGAACACTCTCTGCTCGGAATTGCGTCATTGCATTTACGGCCTTGTATCAATTCTCATATAATGCTTTTGTTGGAGACGCAGCGTACCCTGTGGCTACGGAAATGGTCAGTACAAGGTTGAGGTCTTGGTCCGTAGGATCGGCTATTAGTCTGGGTTACTTCCTTGCATGGCTTACCGGATTTTGTTCGCCGTATTTTATCAACCCAGGTGATCTTGACTGGGTGAGTACCTTCTCCGCAGACCCATAACTACAGTAGACTTTCTACTCTTTCCTTTTTCAAATAGAGGATTTTGTGGCTAACATGAATAATCAGGGTGCTAAATATGCTTATATTTGGGCTGGTTCAAATTTCTGTTGTTTGGTGTTCTTTTACCTCTGTGTTCCAGAAACCAAAGGTAGAACACTGGAGGAGATTGATGAACTTTTTGCCCATCGGGTATCTGTTCGAGATTTTAAGACTTTCAAGACAACTATCGTGGCCGAAGCACTAAAGGACATGGAAGCTCGTGTTCCGGAATCGGAAAAGAAGATGGCCGTTTAGGGGCACGTCAACTAGCTCTAACTACTGCGTAAGATTATAGATTCGCTTAGATCATGTCATATAACTAGGTACCTAGGTGTGTATTTACCTACATTAAGCAACTATTTCCCAAGAATAATAGATGTCTATGCTCAAATACAATGCCTTGAAATATTAGTTTTCTCACCTATGGGTATATCCCAGTAACTACCTAGGTTCTATGTAAAAAATTGACACTTAAACTGCCTACATAATTTATTGACTTCGTTGACAGCAGTTCCTAATGTCACAGACAGGGCGAGAAATATTGAAGAATTTTGTTCTTCCATAAGGAACCCATGTCAGGTATTTATTAGTCGTCTTGCATTGAACAAATGATCTATTATTTACCCAGCATCTATGTAAGAGCTTCGTAATTCCGTGGTTAGAGTTCCTCGCTTCTTGGTCCGCCCCGTGACGTCCCGACCAAGTTACAACGAAACTATGATTTCATACGTACAAAATGTGTCTTCTATTCCAAGTCTTACATCTAGACGCCTGATAATCACAAATAATCAAACTATTCCAGTTAAATCTTCATACGTATTAATTATAAAGAAATGCCGCTTTTACTGATTAAAGGATTAAAATTAGTCAGATTAGAAAGCTATGTAGTCAACAGTGTAGTAGTAATAAGTGAAGATGTGCTCAGCAAGGATGAGAAGTGATCCCGAAGGAAACTTATTTTCCCGTTGTTGCACCTCAACGGTTTATACCCAATTGCATATTGCAATAGGTGTTGGCAGATATGACGTTTTTCGAATTGACAATCTCAGCAATAACCTTCGAGATAGGAGGTGAACTTCCCCTCCTTTGCGGACATCCCCCGACCTTACCCGAATGAGAAACGCATATAATTCGCATGTGCACCAACACGGCTCGTCTCGTGAGTTTCTCCAAATATGCTGTTTCATTTTTCGTTGCTGTCTATGCAAGTTCGCGTTACACTGTTAACTTTAGTCAATCTTTATTCGGCGAAAGGCCCGGACGTTGACGGAATTCTAAGCCGATACTGGTTGATCAAAGTCATTCGAATAATCCCGCTTTTTAACTCACTTTCGGGGTAGGTGATTGGATGTATTCAAAGGCGGCTCAGCTCAATCGATATCACCTGCATGTAAGACATTCCCCAACGTACCTAGGGAGATGATAGTGATGGGGAGGTAACCCTTCCAGGGCACAGTGGAGTTCGCGGCGTTGGTGTTGAAACCGACATCTAACCTAGTGTAAAGACCTAACCAACCTAGCTCTTAAAAGAACCAGGGTGAGGTTCAATATGGGTAAGATGAGGGTTGACATGGGTTATACTACACCACCCACATACATGGATAGGTACCAGGTAGGCAGGTAGGTATACATACGCGACTTGGGTAAGGTAAATTCAAAGGTAGATTGGGTAGAATGGGTACAGTTATCTTCGAGTCCCCGTCTAAGGTTACTCACATACATATAGGTACCTAGGTAGGTAGGTATATATGTGTGAAGTATGCGTTACGCATGGCTCCGCATGTCTATCCGAATTCAAAATCGGCCTTCAATGACGTCGAATTGCACCGCGCTGACAAATAAGAGTCTCGCACTGCCTCCATCTCTCAGCTCAATCGATTAATAATTGGACAAAACAAGCAGCTTACAAATGACGACTGATTCAAGTCTCAGTGAGCGAAATAAAACCAACTTGCCAAGAATTCTGTTACTTCGGGACTGCTCCTTGTGAATATCATGAGGAAAGAATTGTTTGAATACCTGATAGTTATATGAAGTCAAGTGAATACTCGAAAGGAGCCTCGAGTACGTATTGAACAAGGAACGAACCGAAAGCATCCCCATATGATCAAAATGGCAAATGCTCCCAATCTTAACATCCCCGCTTCGACGTCTACCGTCAACGTCTCCATCTTGAACACCGGATGTACGATCCGCGGTCTCAGCCCTTCACTCTTCTTCGGGCCTAAAATCGAAGGTCATGAATATCTCGCAGGGCCTTGTTATTCTTTCTTAATTCAGCACCCAGTTTCAAAAAGGACTTTGGTGTTCGATCTCGGCATCAGGAAGGACCTCTGGAATCTGCCGGCAGCGACCCGAGAACAGTTTGACTCCACGGGCGTTACTATCACCGCACCAAAGCACGTCCGCGAGATACTCGACGAGCAAGGTGTCGACACCAAAAGTATCGAAGCTGTGATCTGGTCTCATTCTCACTTCGACCACACGGGCGACCCGTCCACGTTTGAGCCGAGTACCAAGTTGATTGTTGGGCCCGGAACTCCGCGGGCGGTCTTCCCAGGATACCCCGCTAACCCGAATTCGCCATATATCCTCGAATCCGACTACACGGGCCGTGAGGTGAAGGAGCTCGATTTCTCAAACACCAACCTGAAAGTGGGGAAATTCTCGGCTATTGACTATTTTGGCGACGGTTCATTTTACTTTCTTGATACGCCGGGGCATTGCATTGGTCACATCTGCGGTTTCGCGCGCGTGACCAGTAACCCGGATAGCTTCATTCTAATGGGTGGAGATGGCGTGCACCACGACGGTGAACTGCGACCTAGTCACTGGCACCCACTGCCGGATTCTATCGCTCCGCACCCGTTTGATCCTGTGACTCCAGCGCCGTGCCCCGGCGAGTTATTCCACAAGGTTCTTCGCGAAGGTAAAGACGAGCCGTTCTACATTCCGGCGGAGGGACCGATCCACGAGGATTCGTCACTGGCGAGAGACACAATCACCAAGTTACAGGAATTCGACGCGCACGAAAACATCTTTTTCGTTGCTGCTCACGACCAGTTCCTTCAGGGCGTGATAGACTTCTTCCCCAAGCCTGCTAACAATTTCTTGGAGAAGGACTGGGTAAAGAAGTCGAGATGGTTGTTTCTTGCGGACTTTGCCAAAGCTGTAGGCTACGAGGGTAAGATTGAGAGTACCGGAGATTATACTCCACTTCCTAAGAATAAATAGTGAGGGCTTGGAAATATCTTGTAAAAGGATGAAATGTACAAGATCGACAGCATGCCTAAGGGTAGTAAATATATGGAAAATGCTTTTCCGTAGCGGATTTTGAACACGGCGGGAATAAGTCATAAAAGTAGAACCCGCTCGAGACGGTCCAGCAAGGTACTCGCGATACCCATAATACCACCCTCTCTAATTAAGTGGTATATTTTATCAGCAGGTGAAATCCATGTTCTATGTTTACATGATTAACCGTTAGAAGATTCATAAAATACCGCATAACGCAGCTCTCTATAACAACCGATCACTCCATTCCGATTAAATCTATGAGATAATTACACAATTGCAATTCACTTAACATCCCTGTTTATGATGCAAATGAGAATTTACCCGACGTTTGACTTACAAGTCTTTCATCTCCGCGGATCAGTATCCGAGCGTTCAACCCCTCCATCCTCCATCCTCCACATTCCATACTTTCTTTATCCCTTCCCTTCCGCCCCCCACTTTCGCATCACGAACCGTCCCATCGTCCGCTTGATTGACCATGATTGTTAAATTCGCCAAACCTTGGAAACGTAATTTTGAATCGTTGGGCACGCTGCAGAAGCGGTATTTTCGGTATACTAGAAAAGGACTAGGTCGGGTTGGGTCATGCTAAAGAATGGTGGCTGGTTATAGGCCTTATGTATATTTTGCCAGGTCTCGCCGTACTTTTAGATAGGTTATTAGATTATAAATTCAATATTATTACAGGGACTGTACGATAGCTCCTCCCTCGCCTTATTGCTATTTAGTTTTATTTTACCTTGAGGTGGGTGGAGGGTATCATCGTCGGGAAGCTCAAGCCGATGGTGACGGCAAAGTGGTTCGGCACGATCGGTCATTTGGGTCGATGGGCTTGTTAGGTACCTATCTAAAGTAGGTAGGCAGCCAGTCATGTTATTCTTTTTAAGATGCAACTATTCCTAGTTAACATTGGCAAGTGGAACCTGTGTAGATAGGTATTTATGCACGGAATGGGTAATCCGTAACTAGGTGTTTTACGATGGGTATCCGATCCCTTAGAGGTTGACACGTTGTGACTTAAGCAACTATATAAATCCTCTTCAGGCACATAGAGTAGAGCTTAAAGCGGCACTTTCCTTTCTCGACTATATTATATAGAATTTCTGACCTTTTATCAAATCTGACATCATTGTTCCTGAATATACGTCGGCGTTAACGTATAAGAAGGTATGTAAAACACACTAATACGTCCTAATAGTCCGAATAGATGACCTAGCCGAAAATATTTATCTTCCTTCATTGATATATTCCACCCATCGGGTTCATGTCACCAAGATTATGGGACATCGACTGTTGCATATCAGGCCAGATAGTTCCATACTGGGCCAAGTTTGACGTTTGTTGCTCTGGCTGTCCGACCAACGCCGCCGTTGTTGGATCTAGCCCCATATTAAACGATGAATCCGCCGCTACATTTCCGGTCATGGTATTGACCATATAGGAGAAGTCTGCACCCATCCCGGCAGCCCATTGACCTTCGAAATTCGCGAATCCCTTCTGAACATTTGGGTCTATGTGGACGGGATTTCGAGGCTGGTGCTTGCCTTGGGCTATAATGCCCATTATTGCCGACTTGATGCGCTCAAACACGTCACGATATTTCCTAGCCGACGGGTAACGTTCTGTTACGATGTACAAAAGGATCTGGCAGTCGGTCAATGAACCATCCACATTGATAAAGTTCGAAGGAGCTAGCCAGGCGCAATATATTAGAGTCAAGCCTACAGCATCGTCAGTGCATTTGATTCCGCATGGGCGATGAATTGGGTTGCAAACTACCTGCTAGGAAGACGGATTGTATCGACAGGGCTGAGAATCCGATTGGAAAAGCGTGATGTAACCGTCGGTAATCCGTGATAATACCTATACAAGCATCTGCGCAAGTCTTCAAGTATTGCACATTAACTGGGTTTTTAGCGAGCTGTGGATATAAAAGGAATCTGACGCAACGATAATAGTGAAGGGTATATAATTCGGTGCCCTCGTATGCGTCCTCTTGCCGGTGGACGTAGTGTGTTGTGTCGAAAGGGATAGCGGCCTTCCACGCATTTAATCTTTCAAGAAAGGTATTTATAGTTGTATCGGATACGTCACTTGGTCTATCAACTCTGTAAATGTCATGTTGAATCTCCGACTCAATTTGTTTGAGCCTTGTCCGGTGGATGAAAGATGTTAGAGTATTAGGGGGGTTGACAGGAATATTGCTGATACGTGTCGCAGCTTGGCGGACAACCTCGTCGTCAATAGTGTCTTCATTAATATCGAGAGGCAATTCCGCATCGATATCACGGTCCGATATACTGGGTGGGCGCCCAACTGCGATGGAGATATCCCGATCAAGGAAATATGCCGTCCAAAATCGACGTTTATCCATTTCTCCCTCAACGCTAGGCTGCTGCCTTCGCTGCCGTCGATGTAATCCCAGTTCTATACACAATCTAACAGCAGCCCCAACATATGTCCAAGCACCCGGGTCTCGAGGAGCTCTCGTGCAATACAATGCCATGAGTAGCAAGTAGTCAATTGTCCGGGAATCACGGAGACGAAGCATGGATTCCAACTCTTCAAAAGCAAGGTCATAGTGGTGGTCACTGAAAAAGTGACCCATTTCGCCAGCTGACTCTAGCCATCTCCCACTAACCGCATATACGAGGTGCAAAATAGTTTGCTCATATTCATCTGTGAGGTTCTCCCTGTTGTTATGAAGCCTTACTACCTGGCTTGAATGTAACACAGGATATCTTGTAGCTATATGTCGGAAGTAACCGTGAAGCAGTCTCCCCGCCACCTGAGGGCTTAGAAAGGGGACCCCGATGACGTCGCCCGCATTTGTTGAATAAATGGATTTTGGTGCTGGATCATCTTCGATTTGGACCATTGGTTCTTCAAGGGTACTGATTGAGGATCTCTGGCTATGTACAAAGGAACTGAGCACCCGTCCTATGGTAATGTTGGACGATGCTCCAACATAATGACCGGAAGCAGAGAGAGATAGGTCTCTAACAGCTAGTAGGATATCGTTTGAGTCGTCCTGATCATCTCGTGGGGTTTGCTCGGGAACCAATGTTGGCATTTGGCTGTGTTGGTTAGCCGGTATCGCCGTTGTATTTTGAGACGACGTCGAGAGTCTCAAGCGCCCTAAATGATCGTTCCCAATATTGCGGTGGCCGATAGACGTAAGATATGCTTCGAGCTCGGCGATACGATTCTCAAGGGCCTTTATATATATCTTCTTCTCGCCTGCCGCCGGGACAAGTGGGACGATATACACTGACGATGAATTAGATCACAGGCAAACTGACACGAGATGACCACATACCGCATTTTAGTGATAATCGAGCACATGAGGCACATGCTGGTCGCTGACCGTCACACTATGATAAGATCGTGTTAGAGGAGACTCATTAGAAGGAGATGAGTTGACACTGTGAGTTATGATAATCTCCTTACTTTTTGCTTCCTAGTTTTACACCTTTGAACAAGTAGTCAGCAACTGATAGTAGTTCCACCCATAGCTATTCCTGACATAACTCACCTTTGGCAAGCTAAGGCAACACGCTCACGCTTAGCAGGTTTACGTTGTGCTGCCGGTTTGTTCGGAGCCGGAGCGGGTAGCGATGTCCCTTGGCTTATGCCATTTGTGTCCGGAGACCCACTGGGGTCAATCTGAGACATTTGCTGCCGTTGGCAAAGAAAGGGATACCGAATTAGATATACAGGGGCTTCGGGAAGGCTATCCTAAGAGTAATCAACTATGATAGCGTCAGAAACAAGGGGATGGCTGGTTGGAAGCGAAGCAAAGCCCCTATGACAACGGGACATGTACCTTCGATAGTCTAGCCAAGGATGTACAGCCACAATAGAGCCGGCTTAATAGAATTCCGAGCTTAACTCGATTCGTATGCGAGTTCTAGTGTTTCCATGAGACTTTGGATAGGCCCTGGAGCGAAGCAACCGAAGGCGGAAGTGTACTTACAAAGAACGTAAGCGTAATGGGGCTTGAAAACTGCAAGAACATCAAGAACTAGGCACAACCTTCTCGAATTAGGAACCTCTTCCGATCCGAATTTCCTAAATCCCCCTTTCTCAGAGTTAGAAGTGGGAGTAAGCAAAAGCTAGTGGCTGGTAACGGCGAAGTGGCGCATATAACTCTTATACATACAAGGAAAGTAATCGCGCGGGCTAGGTAAGAGGTAGACAATCAGGTACTTACTTTAGATACTGAGTATCGAATTCGATGTCGTTAAACGAAAATAAAAGGGGGGGAGAGGGGGGGGGGGGGGGGGGGGCAAAAAATGCTTCGAATTGTTCGGACTCGGAAGGTAAGGTACTTCTACCATAAATTTGGCATCAGCAAGTGAAGAAATTTAACCAGATGTTCCAATAATTGCTAATCGATGACTGGAGGAATAGTCGTCCGTTACTTCGGAGACTTGTCGTATCCATCTACTTCATGATATGTCTATAACTATGGGACCTATTCGTTGTCACTTTAAGCGACAGATTTAATACATTAAGTAAGTTGTCAGACCAGCAATGAGGTTGCCTTACTATCGGACTTATGAAGAACAGAAATGAGACCAGCACCGAGGTGCTTTAGGTGCCCTAGGGTGAATGAGTGAGCCGTGCACGAAAGATTGGACCCCAGATTTGAGAGTTTCCCTTGTAACTGGCGGAATATTCCACAAATTCATATGCCAATCCAAATCCAAGATCCTAGCAGCCCTACTTTACACGAGGGACGGACGTGTATCCGTATCTTCGCTAATGCAATCTGGCTGAACTGCTCATATACGACCAATTACTCCCCTATGGTAGTATCTTTACATTTTACTAATCAAAGGAAGTTGGGTATCTAGATAGGTGAGCTACCTAGGTAGCTATATAAGAGAAAATCTTACAATGCGACCCTGATACTCTTTGATTTTTAAACTGCCAACAGTCAATGATTGCCTGCTCAAGGTACCGAGGTGACGACCTAGTGATGCAATTCTTTCATGAGGATCTTCTATTTCACACTTATCCAAGATTAGACTAGTTGAACAAAGAAAAACGCATGTCAGACAAATTTGAAGCCATAGCTTTACTTATCTTGTTTAAATCCGGGGACGGGTATCATAATTCCGGCTGCTACGGTACGTTGTGGATTCTCCATCCCCCCCGCAGACCTATACTGAACGTCTTATAGCGTCTATCATCCTACATATGTGCAACATGACAACGTGACTGCGATGAATGCATGGCATTAGTCTGTATGTAAGGTAAGGAGATAGTCATGCAGTAGTCAGTCTCCCGTAATACTAGCAAACTGGGCATCCGTCTAAAACTTGAGCTGCTACCTAGACGAAAACGGGGAGATACGGGAAGAGACGGTGAGATGCGGTGGAGTATAGCAATCCCTTACATTGCTTTTGTCGCGGTAAGGTTGTTTACCAGCTTTTCGATAGGTACCTACTCCAAGATATCTGAATGTCTAGTCCCAGCTTAAAAAATAGAATTCGGGAATCATATCTGGTACCGTACCTTTGGTAAGGCAGGTTACCTACCAACCATCCTTGTGCGGCTTTGCAGGACTGTACGATATTCGTCGGAACCTGACTCCCGCTAGTAGCAGTTTGGCAACCTGCGGATAACCCAAAACTGCTAACAAGGCGTGTTTTTTGCGCAATATTCCCCATTCTTGTCCGTTGGGTTCGTCCGTAGGTCACAGATATGCCAGGGAACTCGAGGGCAATAGGACTCCTCTGCTGCAACTTCGCGATGCTTTTTCTTCCTATTACGGTATCTATGAACTAGAGAGTGAGGACAGCCCTGTGCTTCTTTTCGGCAACTAGTCCGGTTCCTCGACTTTGGGGAGATGGTCTATTATCGAAGCCAAGCCCGCTCTAAGTAAGTATGAAGCGCTCTGTGCTAAAGCGTCCTATTGGAAACATCGCGACATCCTACAGTCGAGGGTGAACGAGAGAGGTTTGTGATGTTTGTTATACTACCGTTTTCACGGGAACGCCGATAACTCACTACCTACCTGGGCACTCATCATACATGCCTACCCATTAAATTGAAAGAAATATTATTTTTGACCACTTGCTAGCCCCCTTTTATACAATCGTGGGTTTTGGCACGATCTAGGGAAACTCTGTTTCCTGTCTTTCCCAAAAATTCCTTTCGAACAAATTCCCAACACAGAGGAGGGCAACAAGTTCAACTATGGAGGCAACGGCCTCAACCTCTCCCACCATTACTATTATCGGCGCCGGTATAGGTGGATTGGCCCTTGCCATCGGATTGATAAAGCGTAACGTCTCGGTTACCATCTATGAAGCTGCGGAACAATTCTCCATGGCGGGCGCTGGCATTGGCTTAGGTCCAAACTCCTTAGACGCCATGGACGTGATTGACCCGAGATTTCGAGAGCGGTACGAAAAAGTGAAGACTCAAAACGAAAAGCCGGATTTCGAGCATAGCGTCTTCGATGCATTGTATGCCGAAGAGGGCTTCGGTGAAAAGAGGGGATGGACCAGGGGTCTCATCGGTGCCCCTTACTTTACACGAAGTAGTGCCCATCGTCGAGACTTGTTGGATATCATGGAAAGCTTCGTTCCCGAAGGAGTCGTCAAGTTTGGCAAGCGGGCATCTCTGGTTGAACAAGTGGATGATAAGGTCCTGATAAGGTTTCAGGATGGCACAGTTGAGGTATCCGACGCGGTTGTAGGCTGCGACGGAGTGAAGGGGATAACCCGTCGGACCGTTTTAGGGAATACCTCACCAGAAGAAGTCCAGCCGACGTTTTGTGGTATGTATATCTATAGAGGCATCATACCCATACAAGAAGCGAAGAAAATATTGGGAAATCATGCCGGGGACGCCAAGTTCTTTATGGCCAAGGGGAAGGGCGTGGCTATCTACCCGATTTCTCAAGGAAAGGAAGAAAATTTCGTATTCTTCGTGTCAAAGCCAAGTCCTTGGATTGATGGAGATAACGCGATACCTTGTACGAAGGAGGAGATGCTGAAAGATCTAGAGGGGTTCGACGATAGACTACTAAAGCTCCTTGATTACGCCAGGCCCCTAAAATGGCCGACATGGCACCATCCTGAGACATCTACGTTCTACAAAGGACGGGTGTGCTTATTAGGCGACGTTGCGCATGCCTGCAGCCCTCACCAAGCTGCTGGGGCCGGACAGGGATTAGAGGATGCTGCCGTGCTCTCTCATTTGCTTGCTTTGGTCAAGCTACCTGACGAGATCGAGGCTGCATTCCAGGTATATGATGCGATTAGACGGCCTCGGGCGCAGAAGGTCGTTCTAACGAGTGCCGAAGCTGGGCAAATATACACATGGCAAGCCCCGATGATTCAGGATGACATGTATAAGATTGTTGAAAACGCGAATCAGAGGCTGCACTGGATTTGGCAACACGACCTCGAGGCGGATATTAAAAAGGCAGAACATGACTTTCACGGGCTAGTACGGAGGTGGTCGGACGTATCGCAAAGCAACGACGCAACTGTAGCAATCGTGAGACGTGTGGGTTTAGGTGCTTCTAATGCCGTTCGGTGTACGTAACCATTAGAGCATTCTCATAGGCACGATAGTCCATATATTCTCTAATCTAAATGGTATCTTCATCTCGTTTATTCGGTGCCTGGGATATGATTACCCAAACATATCTCCCTAGGTAGCTATCACGCGAGACATATAATTTCTTTTTTTTCGCCTCATTCCATCCACGTTCTCTTCTAGATTCACACCTCTAGTCCCTCTCGGGAAATATGATATCTGATCAAATTATCGCACTAAGATTATGTTGTGATGCATCTACGTTTGCTCGCGGCGCATTAAGCAATAACCTATTACCTATTTTGCCTACTGTAGAAGTACGTGGGCTCCAACGTAGAAGACATATAGAAAGAATGCTGCGTTTAGAAGAAACTTCTAGCAGCTCGTGAGTTTAGATAAATACCTCCTACGTATTGCTTTAACGGTTTTCGACAACGTCCGCTTCATGATAATCCTGCGAATATGCTTTTTAAGACATCGAAGCCTCGGCTCCGTTGATTCGATGGAACGGTTACCGGCCGATCTTACACAAGTTCCATCCAAGTCGATCTTGGACCCGGTCGTCTGGATAACTGGGTCAGATGCGCAAATGCGGCACGGATCACTCAAATAACTTCATGCCTTCGGCTGGATTGTCCTGTAATTTTAATATGCTGACCCGCGGGCTGGGAAAGGAAAATCGAAGCGGACGGCAGGAATGTCATTGCTTATTATTAGGTAGGCATATTGGGTATTAGTGGCTTGCTGCTCACCGCAAGGAGAATCGAGATACTGACGTAGCACACAGTCGAAGTCATCATAAGAACCCCATTGAAAATCATTTCTAATATATATACAAAGCATATCGACTTACTATGGTTCTTCCATGAAGCCTTTAGCTCGTAATGTGCCTCCTATGCTACTCGTCGAGATGTACAATGTCTAAATCCTCAGCTAGAGAGATACGGTGGGATGTATGGATTATTAAAGTACATCTCATACATTAAGAGGTACGCAAACTGTTTTCCTACTGCCGAGCCGATCTAGAATCTTGGCTCTGTCAAAAAGGAATTCGCTAATAACCAGGGCTGCAGCATACTACCGGGATATCTAGGGGGAGCATGCGCTCTGGCGCTGTGCTTTTCACGGTAAGTCCTCTTAAATCCCGCTCCCCACTGAAAAAGCATTAGCGGATGGTTGCTGGGCTGACCTATTCCATGTTCAGAGCTGTCGGGGCTGCTTGGGGTAGTGGACTGTGATGGAATCCTCAAGTCGTCTCTACCTACGCTATCTAACGGTCGACCGATGTTATTAAGCTGTATATTATATATGACCCTTATTACTTATATTAAAACTCTGTAAAATGGCTCCATTCAGAATACCCAATGGAAGTCAATCGGAATATTATCATCATGTCTAAACGTGCCAAATATGAACGAGCTTAGCCTGCCGTCGATGACGGGGATGTCCCAGGTAGGGTAATTAATTCTTACTACCGTATCTCCGTATCTCCGTATCTCCTGGCAGTGCTGCATCATACCTTAGGCGCATATCAAATGCCGGGCACGCTCAGGCGGGTAGGGAGGTACTTACATAGGGTGGTACATATCGCGGAGTGTTACACTTCGGATCGAAATTTATCTCTATCCCATAAGAGACCTAGAGATAGAAACACGGAAATATGTTCCTCTTCTGCTTATATTTCCTTACTTCCTTGCTTCGCCTCCGCCGTACAGTCTTCGCATCTAAGCTGCCCTCGGCTCGTTCGTTAGGACCGCCGTGTCGCCTTTAGGTTCGGGCAATGGCCGCAACTTCCACTCCCATTCCCCATGAGGACCGCAAGCTAGATCGTAGAGATGGATCGACAGATAGGGAAGCCGGTGTTCTTGTTACAGAAGAAGAGCATGAACTCGACCGTGCCATTCGATGGAAGCGAGATGTGGTAATCATACCAATCATGGGTATCCTATATATGTTGTTATTTCTAGATCGGACGAATATAGCGAATGCGCGGAGTCTGGGTATCGGACAGCCAAATGGGTTAGAAATGTCCTTAAGCATGCCCTCCGACGGATATAACACGGCGTTGTGGATATTTTATATCCCTTTCGTCTTAGCTGAAGTCCCCGCGAATTTGATTCTGAACCTGAATAGGATACGTCCTGGTCTTTTCCTCGGTGGACAAGCTTTCCTCTTAGGTCAGTCATAACCCATTCCCTAGCTCCTTGCTCCCGCCACGCTCTACTTGATACTAACCAGTACGTAGGTGTTCTCGGTATATGCCAAGGCCTGACAGAGAGCTACGCCGGATTTCTCGTAGTCCGTTTTCTACTAGGTGTCTTCGAATCTGCTCTTCCGGCTGGGGCGACTTATATGATATCGATGTATTACACGAGACGCGAGGCAGCTGTCCGCTTTGCCTGGTTCTTCAATTTTGCTGTCGCGGGCCCGCTGTTCTCAGGACTCTTAGCTTACGCCCTCCAAAATCTCGACGGCGTCGGGGGTTACGAAGGCTGGCGATGGATATTTATTGTCGAAGGGCTGATGACATGTTTTGTCTCCGTTTTTGTTATCGGTCTATGTCCTAACTTCCCCCAGTTCGCTCAATCCTGGTTTCTTTCAGTCGGGGAACGTGATTGCCTGATAAAAACTCTGGAGGCATCTCGCGGTGATGAAGCTGAAGGCTCAGTTGCGGATAGTGTTTCTATCTGGAAGATCCTTGTCGATTGGAGAATCCACCTCCTAACGCTGTGCTTCTTCTGTGTCGATATTACGGCATCCTCTATGGCCTCTTTCTCGCCCACGATTCTTACCGAGCTTGGCTGGATGGCAACTACTGCACAACTTATGACGATGCCCATCTGGGCAACAGGTATCGTTTTTTCTTTTGCTGTCTCGTGGCTTGCCTCTCATGTCAATATACGGGCACCCTTCCTTCTCATTTCTACTTGCTTGCAAGTTATCGGATGGGCTATTATGGTAGCTTATGTTCCAAAAGCTGGTGTGCGATATCTAGCACTCTTCTTTATGGCTGCAGGTACTTTCCCGCAGATGCCTCTTCTAATGGGATGGCTCAGTGCCAATTTGCGTGGCCGCAGGTATCTCGCCGTTGGCATGGCTTGGATGGTAGGGTTTGGCAACTGCGCCAATTTCGTGAGCTCCAACGTCTTTATAACTATTGAGCGCCCGCGATACCCTACTGGTTATACCACCGGTCTTGTCTTTACGGTGGTAGGTTTCGTGCTGACATGTGTCGCGTCTGCGCTGTTAATCCTAGGTAACAGAAGGCGGGATAAGGCTCGTGCGCAAATGACGGACAATCAGCGCCAAGATTACGACGAATTACATTTTAGATTTGTGTATTAAAATTACGCGAAGCGAATCATCTAGGTTAGATATCCGGCCCTCCGGGTTAAGGGTGCTTGCAGGTATAGGTAGTTACGGGTAACCCCATGTCGTAATGCAGACACTCCATTGCGGTTCGACGAGAACCAACAAGCATCATATGAGCCATATTAGATCCTACTAGCCTAGGTACCTATGAATAGAATCGTCGCAGTACACACGGCATATCAGAATACGGGGATGTCGTGAAAGATATCCTCAGTAATACAATTATGTTAATTATGAAAGGAGTGTGCTAATCAAGACTCATAGAAAAATACAAGTATCGCATGTTCCGCTAACCTCGCAGTTGCCCTTAGTGTGTTCCATTAGATTTCTCGATCCCTGGCGTCATGCCATACCAGCCTATTCAGATACCAGATATATAAGTAAACAATAGAAGTCTTTCTGTATGCGACCTACCAAGATAGGTATATATACCACAACGACTAGGTAGGTACCTGCGTATGAGGAGTAAGTATGAGACACCCCTCGAAATATCGCTGTAGCTCATCGAAGTCGTCAAGATCACCGACCCAGCCGACGTATTGGTCCGGCCTCACCGCCACAACACACCCTCGCTCCTTATCCACTCCGTAGTTCCCATAAGCATCTCCAAAGCCTTCATGGTAACTCACGTCGTCCACGAATACCTTTTCGTAATCCCAACCAGTACGGGGATTAAAGGGGTGAAGGATCTCGGGGAAATCTTGTATCAAGTCTGTTTTGGTCCTCTTAGCAGAGTGTATTGTTAACACTTCGATGACTGAGTCTAACGGCGGACTTGTAGGGTTAAAAGTGCGGAAAAAGCTATTCGGTGCACCCAAAGCTTCGCAGAAATTTTCCACTCGCTTCTTCTGCGGAGGGCTCAAAATATTTCCCGCGAAGAGGACCACGCGGAATTGACCGTTAGACTTGAGCCTCTCTTGAAAATGGCAAGGCCGGGCATCGGACTGGTTAACTACCTGGAAGCTGTTGAAGCGCATTCCAACTGGGAGGCCCTTAGCCAGAGCCTGCTTGCTCGCGAAACCATCGGCCGAGATGCTTGGAGATGCCGTATGGTTTATCTCACCCATCTCTACCTTGTCTATGGGTTTCGTGACGAGATTACTAGGTCCATAGTTGATACTGAGACCTGATGCAAATAGATTGCCCTTTAGGAAGGCTTCTTTGAACTCGTCCATGTTAACACCCTCGGCATCCATGATGTCTTTAGCCGGTCTTCCGGAAAATAGCCTGCTGAACCGATGATCAAAGTCAATAAGGTCGCGAGCTATTCTACGCCTCTCAGTTTGGTAGGTGCTCAAGATACTAGGCTTCGCAATGCCTTTCGCGACCAAAGCCACCTTCCAGCCAAGGTTATAAGTGTCGTGCATAGAAACATTCATGCCCTGGCCCGCCTTCGGGGAGTGCGTATGAACAGCATCTCCGGCGAGAAAAACGCGTTCATGGGCGTCGAATTGCGTACCAACTCTTTGTCCGATCTAAGAGTAAAAGAAAAGGGTCAGTACACATCATGTTTTCAACGCAAGATCAACTTGGAAATCAGCAACCATACCTGATACGCAGTCCACCAGTCGCAATATTCGTAGTCAATCTGGTAGGGGTCAAGGATTTTCTTGGCGGCATTCAAAATGATATCGGGGTTAATCTTGGACCTGTCTGCACGACCGGAAGCGTCCGGAGTTACCTCCTTCAACTGGATATAAAGTCGGACCAATTTATCTTCGCGAGGAATCACCATTAAGCTACCATTTTCAGCCGAATGGATTGCGCATCGCATTCGGATATCAGCTAAGTCCAGTGCATTAGTACTGACAAGTCAAGTCAAATAGGGGCACGGTATGTATTTGGTACTTACGGAAATCGGTGATAGGGATGATATCAAGAACACCCCATATGAAGTCAGTTGCCTCACCCTGCAACTCAAACCCTAAAGTACGACGAGTCCAACTGCGCGCACCATCGCACCCGATTACATACTTGGCGTGCACTACTTCTTCCGTTCCGGGCCTTGACTTGCTCTTCCGAATCAAATCATCCTCGTCATCTTCACGTACGAGGTTGCTTCGGAAGAGACCGTCCGGAATTTTACTTCCGTTAGCCTGCTGCTCCGGTGTAGCTTCTTCGTCGGTGAGATGGCGTAGCTTTACAGTAACCGGGTGCGAGGACTGATCCTTGATTTTCGATTCATCGATCTCTAGAGACTCCGGAAGAATTCCGCGTTCTACTTTGATCGTATCCTTGGAGTATTTCTTGATGTTGTCCAGAAAAAAGCGTTCAATACGTCCCTGATGTAAAGTAATCTGCTGAAATCGAGAAAGCCCTACGATCGTATCTGGAATTCGGTCCGAACGGCGAATGACGCCGTCAGATCCGGGGTTCTAAGTACAGTGTTAGAGATGGCCGCGTACCCCTATAGAGTATGGACTGTAAAACTCACCCACATGCATATCTATCGAAAACACGGTTAGTAAACAGTTTCACATTTCATCTGGAGTTGTTACCTCTATCATATGATTCGCTTCCTTCCATGCCCTGTCTGCGAAACCAAGACTATCAAATATCTCTAGACTGCGGCATTGGAGCCCATCTGCCTGTCCACAGAAGATCTTGGTACCCCTTTTATCGACGATCCGGGTGGTCACACCGCAGTGTGCCATCCAGCAAGCGGCCATCAACCTATATTACGACGAGTGTAAGTATGAAGAAAACCAAATCCAAGGAAAGGGCCGTGTAACCCACCCCGCTGGTCCAGCGCCGATGATAAGTCTAGTAGCAGGTTAGTATTACGAATCTTGAAGTATAAAGTGTATCAACGTACACGTCGACATTCGACTCAAGCAGACTTTCGTTGTCAGACATATTTATTATATGATTTTCGTTGACACCTTGACATGAATACTACTATGAACGATGAGACAGCGGGGAGGACGAGCGATTTAAGTAATAAGAGAGCCTACCCTGAGAGCCAAATATAAATCGTAGATAGGTGTTAAAATAGGGAGGCGTTCAAGTAAGGGGGAGGGGCAGTGGCAGAGCGTTCTTAGCAGATTGCTCGTATACACATTTCTACTCCGCCGAGTTTGTATATAAACATAATTCACAAAGCATCGCAGCAGAACTTCCGCAGCAGAACCCGACGGTAGACGAGTATTAAGCTTGGGATCGTTGAAGACAGGCCGCTAAGATCTGAGCACACACAGCTCCTCACGCTACTTGATCTTGGCCCGGATGTGGACCCATGTCCTGGCAACCGGAAGCGATCGACTTATGCACTACACCATCCCATCCAAAAGGTCAATGTAACCCTATTAGTAGATGATTATTCACTGGTGGCTACCAATCAGAACTTCCATATCTCCTTCGTGTAACGAAGGCGCAGGAGTTTTGGAATAGTGCTCCATACGAATATGAGTGGCGTCCGTACGGATAGCATTTAGATCTGCGATATCCGATCCTATAGAAAGCACGTCGGGGTGCTAACTCAACATGTTTCATCCATATCCGACGTATACGAAGCGTTCGGCTCGGTCGGAATGGAAATGACCCATGAAGAGAATGACATGACTGAGCCTTGGGCGTTATTGGGATATATTTTTTTAAAAAAAAGAAAAAGAAAAAAGAAAAAGGAGATAACATGGTTCCGGTTTTCTCCAGTGTGTTAAGCATTCAAATCCGTGTTCTAATCCCAAATTTAGAACCTATCATTTCCCATTCTTTATTCTACTTGTCTAAATTTAGGACTAGACGTACTGGTCTTTGAAGGGGAAAAACGAGCTATTAATACAGTAGTAATAGTGCTACGTGAGTGGTAGATTCTGATTAGAATCTCTACTATTGGCCGGAGTTTTTAGGATAGGTAAAGGCTTATTTCCGCCATACTACGCATGAGATCAACGTTAAAGGTGCAGGGAATATACTAATCCAGAAAAATGAGGGATCTCTTAGGACGAATCACAATAGGCAATGACTTATTAGTCTCGGGACAGGGAGGTATGATATGCGGTCGATATCTTAATATTCAGCCTTTTTGGCTTGTATATTACGACTTGGGAACATTATTCTCTCACTTAATATCGGGCAGTGATTTATACGCTTACCAAGTGATTACTCAAGATGTACTATTCAACATGATGGACAACACCAACTCGAAGTAACCTTTTGCATAATCTTACTGACTGCGTATGATGATCTCTAAATATTGTCTACGTAGGTAGTAAAGCCGAGCCGAGCCTGCCCCTATAAGTATCTCTATCTGTTATATTAGATAGGACCAATACCTACTTGCAACGCCATGTAAGAAGTAAATATACTTACTACCTACTTACTAGTGATCATAGAAACCGCCATTTCCCCTCTTGAGCTAAACACACAAGTAAGGATGATCGGGGCTTCAGCCCTCTCGTCCTACTCCAAAAAACGTAGCTAATCAATGCAGACCCCTGGGCCAGAGACTAGGTTACATAGTAAGTTGTAAGACAATAGGAAGCTGAATGTGGAGGGAACGTATCAAATTTCCATGATGAAGGAGATTTTCTCAATATATAATTCTGACGACTCGGCTTGCTTTCCCCCTATCATATTTTTGTGGTGGCGGCTTCCAAGATATTAGTCCTTATACACTTTATGATTGATCGTAACTGATATCAGGAGAGAATCAACATTGCTGAGGTAGAGGGCAAAATCATGATTACGAAAAGCCTCTACGTCTCATCGCGTGGAGCTCGCCGTGGAAAGTGAAACCCCCTATTTATCCTTGAAACGAATTCCTTATGAAATATGAGAAGACATCCCTTTCCTTTACGGTCGCATCTTTATCTGGGAGCCACTCCTGGGTATGAAGTTTATCTTATCAACTCAAAGTTTTTTTTGGAAATCTTAATACGCTATTAGTATTTGGATAGGTATTCTCGGATTAACGAGACACGCGCTACCTTAAGACTTTATTTAAATATTATGGTTATAGAACAGATACGATGCCAAGCGAGACCGAGCAAGCTTTTATCCGAGAGGTCTGGGGACTACAGGGTACTGCTTACCTTGTCGTTGCGCTTCGGTTCTATAGTCGGTTCTCGATATTAGGATGGAACAGTTTGGCATGGGATGATGGGATCATGCTTCTAGCTATTGTGAGTCAATCATCGTGTCTACCATATTTATTTAGGGCTGCTTCTTACGTTCTCTGCATACCTAGGTAGTCCATACAGCAGAATCGCTCATGGCATATCTTGTTGTTGCTTATTGGAAAGGATTGGCTAACAATGCGATGACGGATGAGCAACGGGCAACCCTTCATCAAGACTCAAACGAGTGGCACCTACGAGTGAATGGATCTAAGACTCATGTTGCTGGCCTTATGCTCTATACAACCCTACTCTGGTTATTAAAGGCGTGTTGGCTGATCTATTACTCGCGTCTAACGTATACCTTTGCAGCCACTCCTAGGCATAGTCTGGTGCTAACAGTGCTCATAGGGAGGGACTTAACAATGTACATCGGCTAATACGTTATGGGATAATTATCGTCAGCGTGACTTATATCTCTTGTCTACTTGTTGCCTTTTTAAAATGCATTCCATTTCACCACCAGTGGCAGATCTATCCATCACCAGGGAGTAGGTTTCAGCCAATTTACGAGAAATTCAGATGCTAATATAGATGTCAGATAGATGCATGCCCGCAATTTCTACTGTCCAAACCATATTTGTTATGATTACAAACACGCTAACTGATTTCTATCTGATGGCGATACCGTTACCAGTCAGTATATTTATCCTACCATACTCGTAAGTGGGCTAACGTGACTTAATATTTAGGTGGTGTGGAAGTCCCGTCTTCCGTGGAGGAAGAAACTTATACTTCTAGTTATGTTCGGTGGTGGGTTTCTAGAAATGGCTTTCGGTATTTTAAGATGTGTTTCCATCCTGACAGTAAGTCATCACCTTTTCAAATTGTTTCGGCTATTATCTGTTATACCTTTCTGAGTAGGCCGAGAGAGTCTGCTGATAAACTGGATTACGCAGCTTGGCGATACCGATCCCGCTCAGTCTGGGTACTGGTCTGTCCGCGAATCATTTGTTTCCGTCGTTTTAACGAATATGCCTATGGTTTATCCCATGTTTAGAAGGTTTATTGAAAAAGGTCTTAGCGCGAGTAGGTCCAAAAACGCGAGCCAGGCAGCCATCAGGGGTTACAAGCTGAATAGTATGCCGGGAGGTGCTACATCTGTAGACAGAAGGCAGAAGCCTTCATTTTACAAGCCAAACGACATGTCGTGGAACTCTGAGGAGAACGTCATCGTTGACGGAGGGCAGGACCATTCTATGACTAGCGGGGAGGGTGCTTCTAACCCCTCGAAGGAGCGAGCAATTGAGATTTCGTCTAATGGAGATGGGATGCATGAAGGATCAGTAGGTCCAACAGACGGTAGCCATCAGATTATGGTTACCAGAGAATATATAGTTACAGAAGGATCGAGACGTGGTTCGAAGAACTTGGGAGGCTCAAGCTTTTTGAACTAGGCGATACTTCTTGAGGCTTTATTGCTTTATCCCCGGAGGGGGGGGTCTCAACCCAACACCTTCATTCTGGACGCGATGTATGAAGACTTGAGAATTCTATTAAATTTCTCGAGACTATGGTTTAAACCTCTTGATATTGGAGCACGGTTACTATCTGGGTAACTTGACATAAGTCCTATCATAACTTATGACTTGATGTACTTGGATCCGATTCCCTTCTGCACGGCGGAGCGCTGGGCAACACGGTCAATCCACTGGAGTAGATGTGGGAATTGTTCAATCTCCTGTCTCGTGAAGCCGCTCCGTTCCCACCCCTTAACCCAGGGCCAGGTCTTTATGTCCGCTACGGAGTACTTTCCTTTGCCCTTTCCAGCGAGGTACTCTCTCGGCTCGCCAGTGTACTTTCCGGAGAGCCTAATCTCGAGTACGCCATACACCCTCAGCGTCTCATTTTTGAAGCGGTTGATGGCATCTTTACCATATTAGCCCTTTTCACCTTTCAGTTTTATGCTTGTCGGTGAACTTACATTCAATCTTCTCAGGAGCAACCCGAGTGAAGTGGTTTACTTGACCCTGGTAAGGGGCACCTGATCCGTGCCAAAAGAAGGTCCACTGGAGCGCTTCGTTGCTCTCAAGGTCATCTTTGAAGCCAAACTTATTGTCTTTGTCGGCAGCCTGTAATAAATACCAGAGTTCGGCTGATGTCTCGTGGACCGTAAACGGGGGACTTTGATTATTATCAACCAACACAGGAATGCGACCGTTAGGGTTCAATCGCAGAAACCATTCCTTCTTTTGCTCATTGGTCGAGATATCGATCAATGTAGTAGTCCACGATGTACCATAGGCCTCAGCAAGTTCTTCTAGGAGGATCTGTACGGCCTGTCCGTTCGGAGTATTCTGTGTGATCAGATGAAGACCCTTGGCGCTTTTTACGTCTTCGGGCGTTTCGGAGATGTATAGCTTGTCTGCCATTGCTAGAATAATTGAAGTGTTGACAAATTCTAATAGATTCTAGTATTGAAGATTGGCTTGAAGTGTGTATTTTCGGGAGGGGAGAATAATACGAGTGCAGACGTGGCTATCGGCACTTTATATACAACCTGCAAGGGAGGTACTTATAGATGTATTATTGCATTTGCCTATGAGGTAGCTAAGATGAAAAACGAGGGGTTGATGAGGAATCAATGTCATGACGACAGAGTGCAACAATATTGCGAATCAAACATCAGTAAGATACGCGTATTGTGTCCAAATCAGGAGAAATTAATAATGTAGAATCTAAAAGATGCTCCATTTGTAATCATTTATAGTGTATCTCATGCGTGAATTGACTTTTCACATAATAAAAATAGAACGCGATGTTATGGAATCATTATTATTATTATTATTAGTGATCGCACGTAAACGAAATGCGGGGTGTTAAAAGATGACTTACAGTACCTAACGTCAGTTAACTACCTACTGTACCTACTGTATTGTACAATACCTACACTACTGTGATAAATTCTAAGGTTAGCAGGTTACGGTGTGCACGGACCATGGCGTCTTCGCTTCTCGGCGTAGAAGAATATGAAACGTTATAATTAACTAGGTAATGAAACCGGCAAAGATACGGCCAGCCGTGATCGAATTCGGCGAATCCAGAAGATCGGCACAATAATTATTAAGCGGATAAAGAAGGGAAGAATTTAAATTATAAATTCGATTTAATAGTATTAACTATCAAAATATTTACTTGCGTTCTCTTGTATTGCATACCAAGGTACCTAGGGAGGTATTCTCAAAATGCGAGTACATGTCACTGTGGTATCAATACGGATATTCGAGCTTGATGTTCTCTCCATTTACGGTTTGTTAAAACAATTTGAAAAAAAAAAAAAAAAAAAAAGCGAACAAGTCCGGATATTTCTCTACGGGAGTGTTTTGGATAGGTAATTATTGCTAGCCTAAGGGTATCATCATACCAATTAAAGCTGTTAGTTAATGTAGGTATATATAACCAGGTAATCGTACGTCTTCTATACTAGATACTTTCTGTAAACGTATAACTATGCTAACAAAGAAAAATAAAGCCGGACGCTGTCCGTTCCACGACGTCCCCTTCGCCAAACCTGTCATCAGCAAATTACTAACATGTATCATATTTCTATCATTTCTCCTTGGATTGTCATGGTGTGCGGACTTGGAGCGATTAGGGTAAAGAGAAAAATAAGGAGTCATTCCGTATAGCATAAAGAGATTCGCACCGACTGTCGAGCCTACTAAACGCCACCTCTCGGATGTCCGGGATTATGAGTCAACGACAACTCGTCCTCTACTCTGTCGAATGATCTTCCTCTTGTCTTATCCGTCTCATGGTTGGAAGCAGTCTCCGAGTTTGATGTGCTCTCTACTCGAACGTCGACTCTCCTATGGATTCCGTTCATATCCTTCATATCTTCAAAGTCTTCTTCTGATCCCCTGCCTCCTACGGTAGTTGTGTGGTATGTATTCATCGGGACTGCATCGTTATGGCTGTGATGAATACCGGAGCGTCCAATTTGACTTCGGTTCTTTGCGTATGAAAGAGAAGGGTCGTGCTCATCCGTTTCCTCGTCTCCTAATCCAGCTTCTCGGGCGACCTTGGTAATTAAGTTGGCCATAGACATTTCGATATTGAGTTTCACCATATACGCAACAGGGTGGAATTGCACGAAAACGATTGGATTCGGGTGGGACATTAAGCAAATAAGCATGACCTTAACTGGGTTAGAAATCGGTTCCTTATAGTTCCCAACGACATTGTTTAAACTTCCACTTACATCCATTAGAATTGAGACGACCATAAGCTTGTCGTTGAATTTGGCTAGAGGGGCGTATTTAACCAATCCATGCTGCTCAACGAGCCGCTTCCTGACTGTTCGCGAGAAATAGAAATTGAGGGCGGCATCAACAACTAAGATTAGACACTTGGAGGTCCTATCCCAGTACTTATTAATATCAACGTACCTATGAGGTTAGGGTTAGTAGTTATCGCAGAAGAAGTAATTGGTATTTTACTTACAGCTGGCTCACAGGAGGAACCATGTGGGCTGGAATAAAAATACAAAAGACCGCGATATTGATGGCTGTGATAACAATAGCAGTCCCATATTTGAGCTTTTGTATAGTATCTTGACGCTCTGCGATAACCGCAATTCGATTTATGATGATCTGCATGAGAAATTGGATCTCAAAAACCCATGATAATAAAATAAAGAACAGTAGTGGTACGCTATGATTATTCATTTAGCTGACAGTAATAGGACGAGTATAGCAAGCTTTTACTTACGTCGGATGATCACCAAAATGGTCGTCAATCCAAAGGTAACCAACGATAAGAAGGACTAAGTTTGCTGTTATTTCTCCCCAGATCATATAAATCTATAAGTACCGTGTTAGAATATCAGGACAGTAGCGTCGTGGGCATGCACGCCTCCAAGATGGTGTGTCTCTTTGGCCAAATACATTTCATTTCCTTTAACTGTTTAGGGGAACCGGTAACGAGGTTACTCACATATGTACTACGAAGGGGATGTCGATTTCGTCGTGTTTGTTTTACGGCCTCCCAAACCGTCAATAAACCAAAGCCCATCGAGAAGCCCGCAGCCAAGGAGGCAACTTGAATATCGGATTTGCTGACCATGGTGGGCAAAACTCGCAGTACTCCCTTTGCTGGACAACGATGGTAGCGGTAGGTTTTCGGATACTGAGAGTTGACGCACGATCACATCAAGAAAGGTGGCCGGCTGGGGTAGTGCCACAATATTAATCAATACTGACGAAGAAAACTTGGGGAAATATCATGGCTACCAAGATATTTTAATTCGACTTGTCAACCGAGCTGAACTTGTTAAGTCCCGGGGCAATGGGCCAGCCAATGCTTGTAAATTTCCGCTATTTTAGGTTAGTGTCTCGCGATTTGGCACATTAGCTCAGGTAGCGGAACGATGCCGGATATTGCCTCGATGTAACGAGTTTTGTTTGGATCTACCCTCGAGACTATTGCATCTTGAGGGGTTTTGGTTGCCGATCGAGACCTCTATTTATTAACCGTTTTCATTTAGTACAAGACGTTAGATATGGTACTGGTACTATTAAGGTATAACTATACTATGTAACTATCTAAGTTAGCTACCTAGGTAAGTAGGCATACGAGACCCAGATATACCTAATATAGGTATAACCCGAAAACTAAGTGGGATCGGACCTAGATATTGTGGAATTAGATGGGCCCTTTTATTTCCACTATCCCGTTTCAAAATGAAATCTAAAGGCTGCGGCATCTTAGTTTGGCTCATGGAACTTGCCTTGTACATAGTTAAAAGAAAAATTTTTTTTTTAAAAAAAATAAAAATTTTATTTAGCTATATATGAAAATGTGTTGCAAGTGTTGCAATGTCGATTGGGCGCAATGAGACTCAAACTTGCTCCCAGATCGCAACTAAAAATCGTAGCTAACGTTGTAAGTCTAGCGGCCGGGTTTAGTAAGCGGCGAATTCTCTGGCGTTAGGCTCATTAGGCTCATAGGCTCATAAGCCGCACGGTTCCGGCATTGATGGACCCGCTAATTCATGCGAGTGATAAAGTGGATTTTGAATTTTTCAGCTGCAAGGGTCCCGAACGGTCTTTCTCTTCTTTGCTTTCTCTTCGCCCAAAGAAAAGGGGAAGATCAAATTTAGCTATTACGCGTATTAACGCTATAAATTGCCATACCCCTATTATTTGACTGTAAATAAATACTATTCGCCTTGAATAATTATTTACCTAAGGCAGGTAGATATCTTCGCAGGTAGTTTAGAGGTAAATAACATCAAATCTTGAAAACTCCGTTGAACCCAACTAGTCGCGTGACTCTTATTAGCAAGTATCGTGGAAAGAGTTTCTAAAGACGAATCCAGGCAAAAACTCCGGATAGTTCAGCCTCTAGAACGTTGCTAGATATATGAAGAGGAAGTAGTATGTGGACTCGATACGTTAGTAGCCTCTCGCTTCGGGAACTCCTTGTTTCCATTAACCGGGGCCGGGGCGAATTCGGCGTCTTATTACGTTAGTTGAGCGGGTACCTGGACGCAGGTACAGTACAGGGGGGGGGGGGGGGGGGGGGGGGGGGGGGGGGGGGGGGGGGGGGGGGGGGGGGGGGGGGGGGGGGGGAGGGGGGGGGGGGGGGGGGGGGT